>JAOUQW010000028.1:2682982-2699327 GCA_028565825.1 Olivaichthys viedmensis | reverse complement strand
CAATGACTGACTATTTCCAGGCTTTCCCACCCCCCTTTGTTGACTCGTGTTATAGATTTATCTTCAGTAGTAACCACACTTATCAGTGAGTGAATGATCATGACTTTATGGTGTCGGAACAGTATTTAGCTTCGATGGTGGAGCTGATCAAGAACGTTAAAGTGGCAGGCTGTTTTTGACATCGTTAAAAGTTGGACGACGATCATATCATATGATTGGGTACGCTCTGGGAGTTTCCTGATGTGGGTAAGAAATAAATGTCTGCTTTAAGGGAAACGGTAGCTGGAGACCAGGAACGGCCTGCTGCTAGACGTCACCGTGCTTTTGGACTGACGGGACAAACCTCGTGTCTGCTGTTGCTTCTCTGGATGTTTGGCAGATATCTGTTAATGACTTGTGTCGTAGATTTACCTTCAGAAGAGCAATCCGGGTTGGGACTGTATGAGCGCACGTCACATGACTGAGCTTTGATCATGACTTAATGCTCAGGTATTTCTTGGGTTCTAAGGGCGTTTTCACACTTGACCCGAATATTCGAGTCCGTACCCAGGATTGATTCTGGGCTCGGTTTGGCGAGAGCGTCATCACGGCCGGTTTGCTTTCGCGCGGAAGAAACGAGAGACGATGGGTACAGCTCTTCATCCCTTCAGTAGTGTTGTTAATGTTTGTGTAATTGTAATGACGTCTTATTTATTTAGCTGGCGTTCCTTCACTTTTACTTGGCACTAAGCAACGGTTCGGGTGAAGCCTTTCAGTCGACGCTGTTCGCTTTGCGTACAAAAACGATTCCCTTTTTGTGGGTTTTCTTCTCTTTAAACGCAAATTCAGGTTTGTTGGTGGACCAGCTTTGGGATGCTGAAAGCCTCAGTCAGGAACGTAAAACTGGCAGGCTGTTTTTTAACAGTGTACCTCAAACGTCAAACGCAACAAGGGGTAGGTGGTCTGGCCAAAATATCATTTGGCTATACTTTTGAATAAATTCTCAAAATGCACAATGCGTGTCACAATACTTTAGTTTTGGTAACAAAGTGCTGGGAAAGCAGACGCATCATATTTTGAAAACCCTACGAAAAACTGGGGTTGCAGTTCCATTTTTATTTAAGGTCTTCTCCAGCAAATTACTTAACGAGGGCAAATGACACAACTGGCACAAATATAGAATTTAACATCCAATCAGGTACTAGTTACTGTGAGCAATGATGTTGGTTTGTGTTGTTGTGTTCGAATTGATCGCAATATCAGTATCATATCATATATTTACGGCACACGCACAGATGTACGATGTGGTGCTGGTTCAGAAGTTCCTGTTTGGAGCTGTAATGGTCAGAATTGCCAATGTTATTTTGAGGACGACAGTGGAATGATGGTGCTGTTTTTAACTCCTCGTTCCTTGAGTGACCAAAGCAACTGCTTCTACCACACGATGCGTCCCCTAAAGGTCACAGGGGTCAGCCCGGGTGGGCTGTGGAGCGAGTCTGAAGTGGTTGTCTTCTGACCTGATGACAGAAACCCGAGTGTACCAGCTGGCCACGTGCTGTTACATCATCATACCCGAGGAGAGAAGGGCGAGAGACGTAGTGCCAGAGTGCTCCCCACTGTCCGTGCCAGGCGAAGGAGAACTAGCCAGGCCGGTTCCAAAAAACGCTCTACTGCTGCCAAGTGGTAATTGAGCACTTGGAAGGGTACAGATGCCGGCACACAGAGTGGACTCGCAATGTAATCACACTGTTGTGGTTTGTCCGTATTGTGCAGCCCTAACTGGACCAATGAGTCCTCGTCTCTGAGGCCTATGTGGAATTATTCCACCACCCCCTTTAGAAATAACCATAAACAGGACATTGTGGGTTTGGTGCCTTTCATGTTTTTGCAGTTGCCAGGTTGGATAAGCCGGTAAAGCGCGAGGCTTTTAATCTTAAAGTTTTGGGTTAGAGCCCCATGTTGGCTGCTGCATAAAAGTCATTGGTTCAGTGGTAGCTCAGCGGTTAAGGTTCTGTGCTGGTGATTAGAAGGTTGTAGGTTCAAAAAGCAAGACCCTGAACCCTCAGCGTCACCAGGGTGCCGTATAATGAGTACTCGCAGGCGACAGCAGTGATCGAACATGACAACACAAAGGCGTGAATTAATGAACACAACTTTATCAAATCTGTTTACATCGATTGAAGTCCGGTACCAAACAACGTAAAGTAAATCCTTCAAGAAGTAAAGGTGGAATATTCTGTTAAAAGTTTGTAAATTACAAATACAGTGGTATTTTGGGCAGGAACTGTGGTCTGATTGGTTACAATGGCATTGGGGGCAGGAACTTGGGGTCTACAGAGACGGCACTGATCACTTCAGGATCAGCAACGTGCAGAAACGCTGCCGAAACTGGCAGAGCTAAAGTGGCCCAGCCAGTAATGTCGTAAGAGGATGACAAAAGTTGCTTCATTAATACTTTTATTCAGACATCTTTGTATTTGATGAACTCAGAATTGTTAGGACATAAAGGGTAATAATGCTGCTTTGGCATTATCGTACCAGTTATTACAATATTACCATTAAATGTGTAAAGATACAGTACTGCGCAAAAGTCTTAGGCACCCTAAATTGTTTATATACATTTTGTCTTGGATGGTTTTTTTTTGTTATTTTTTTTTTTTTTTAAAGATTTTAAGTAATCGAGCACTTTTTAGATAAAAACAGAATCAAGGCTGTTCTGGGATTTTACCTGCAGAGACACAAGCAAACGAGAACCAAAGTTCTGCAGAAGAACTGTGGCAAGTTCTCCAAGATTCTTGGAACAACCTGCCAGCCGATTTCCTTATAAAACTGCACAACAGTGTGTCTAAGAGAACTGATGCAGTTTTAAAGGCGAAGGCTGGTCACACCCAATAAATTGATTTGTTTTAGTTTTTTTTACTGTTTACTGCTTTTTATCGTGTGTTTTTTTATATTCAGGAACTTTTAATTTCATTATTTAAAAGAACTTTTGCACAGGTACTGTATGTATTCAAATGTATGCTATCGAATGAAAAGCTTTGGCGATACTGTATCTCAGAATCGTCAAACCAATACAGCTTATTTATTGAGTAATTAATACTCTTCTAAAGCCAGTATCCATGTTTCTTTTGCATGGTTAAGGCTAAGTTTTGGTTTGAAGAAGTTCAGCATGGACCAGAACACAAAAAAAAACCCAAGAGTGATACCATTTGATGGACCACGAGTCATTGCCGTCGTTGAACTGTTTAGCTGGTGGACGTTATTGGAGGTTTTGAGAATAGGTAGTTCTCTGCTTGTCATCTTTCTGTGGTTGCAAGGCTTAGTTGTCTTATCTGTGCAGTACGTTTTGTAAAGAACCTTGGAAGAACCTTGAACTCAAGTCAATCTCCTCTTCGGTGCTGTGATTAGGTGTGGACTTTGGCGTGAAGCGGTTAAATGGGAGACGTCATGTCTCTGGCAACTCGCAAGACAGATTTAAGAATTGGATGCTGGGAGGGTGAAGTCAGATTAAGGTTCCTTTGTTCTCCCATTGTGTGGAGAAAAGTATTACTGGATCCAGCGCAATCTTCTCGGCTTGAAAAGATCCACCGTTCTAAGAGTCTGGGACTAGACTAAAATGCTTCTGGATCTACAGTTCCATGCAAATGTCAATCACAAGTGACTTAAATTGTCGCTTCAGTCTATATTTAACTGTGTTCATACTTAGTTTATTCGTAATTCCTAAACCAACAGTTAACCAGGAAGTCCAGGAATTCTCAAACGTTTTTGCAGCCAAGGATCTTCCAGTGTTTAAAAAAATAATAATCCATGGACCCCCTTATAATTGCAGCACAATCATTTTTATGAATGTGATCTATGAATTATTCAAATAACCGGCACATTAGGCCAGGGGTTCTCAAACGTTTTGCACTCGGCGACCCCTTTTAGTGTAAAAAAACAAAGTTCAAGGACCCTTTTATGATTCATTTTATAATTAGTTATTAATTATTCATTAGTATGAGTAGTATCATCTAACTTTTGGAATATTAGGCACATAAATATTAGGCAAATACGTACCATCGTGTTTGCGTTTAGGAGCCGTTAGAACTTTTTATTCCCAAACTTTTCACCCACAGAAACTCAAACCAGTTGCACACTGTGTTAAAATGTAGATTCAAGACATTTTGTACTTTGTACTTGTTTTTAAGATTTTTGAACACATTCATGTGACTGGCATCATTTAAACCCATTCAATTCAAGTGACCCGTCAATTAGGCTTATAGTCATAATCAATCATAACTATAACAACTATTAATTAATTAATAATAGCAGTTGAAAATAATCTCCATCGTCATCATGCCCTTAACCGCAGACGCTTTACGTGACAGACCCCTGGGGGTCACCGGACCCCACTTTAAGAATCATGGCATTAGGCAAATGCCATAAAAGGTTTTTCTTCCTGACTCTTCCACCCACAGAACCCAAATCAGTTACACTGTGTTATATTAACAGCACTCTTGCTAGTTTTATTCAAGCTGACATTTGTACTAAACCCATTCAATTAAAGTGGCCAGTTAAACAGGTTTATAGGTATAATTATAAAAAAATAATAAATGTTACGATTAGATCATGAGCCTTTACTTTTAGAAATGTTTTTTTTTTTTTTTTTTAATTGCAGGCCCTTGGGCTTTACATCACAGACCCCTAGCGGTCTCCAGACCCTGTTTTGAGAACCATAACGCTGATAAACTGCTATATGTTTGTAATGCACATGAATAAATATATTAGGTTTGAATATTGCTCCTCTTGAAAGTCACATGACCAGATGTGCACACTTCCTGCTGACGCGAAGCTTGTGCTCACTATGAGACGCTTCACAAGTCCATACAAGTTCAAATATCAAAATATTTCCATGCCACTGGAATTGCCCTTCTAGAGATTCAGCATCAACGTTAAAACCAAACCATGCGGACATTTACGGTTGTGTGTGAATTACAGACGTTCTCGTGAAAAAGGTCTCACGTTCATGATGCCAGCGCAGGGGAGCTATTGTTATCCTGAATGACCAGTGAATTGAACCAGCTGTGTTTGAGCAGGGAACTCGGGGCCATGCTTGGGTGTAAGGGGTCTCTTTTCTCCGGTTCTGGATGATCGGTAGTGCTGGTCACAGTCTAGAACGGATCTGGATGTTTCCTGGAGGAAGCTCATACAGTCCTGAAGGAACACATGAGAGCATCAGAAATTCATCATTGCCAGGCTACACGATAGTCTTGATTTATTAAATTGTTTTTCACCTTTAGTAACCAAATAATTTTCTACTCCTCGCCATCTTCTTGGCCGGCGTATCACAAATGTTTTGCGTAATCTCCACCCACGGCGTTGGAATATATCTCTTTCTTTCTGACAGCATTATAAAATACAGATTTTGTTCCAGGGCCAAGAACTAGAGCTCGAAATATTCGCCCGGACCCGACTGCTAACGTCATTTCCCAAATGTGTGCCGGGCTCGGGTCGGGGTCGGATTTTACGTTCGGGTTCTCGCAGCCCGCCTCTCACTCTTAACAGATTTTACCCTGCATCTCCCCCCTGCTTTAGCGTTTCTCCTTTACTTTATTTACCTTTAAACAGTTTTTAAATCAGGCATGCTGGAGTCACCGATCGTTTTTTGTTGACACCGAGGTCCACGAGGCCCCCGCTTGTAACATGTTCTATGTAAAAAAATCGAGAACCGAAAAAATTAGAAATGAATGCACTAATGGGTTGCGAGTGCTTATTAATGCGCCATTGGGTTGCGAGTGCTTATTAACGCACCATTGGGTTGCGAGTGCTTATTAAGTCGAGAACAGTGCACTATGGAAAGCTTATCCAGACTAAAATCGTTTGGGATGTTGCTCAAAAGGGTTGATTTGATGAATTCGGTAAAGCAGAATTGAAACTTAATTTTGGAGAGCTGATTATTTTATTATATCATCATCATCATATTATTATTATTATTATTATTATATATATGTTTTAAATTAATCCATGCTCTAATGATGGCTATTATTGTATACACGGTAATTTAACCGGCGCTATCCTATCATGGTTAATCCAGCACTTTGACAACTATGTAATTTAAAACTTTCATCACGTTCTCCGTCTGTGGAAATATAAACGATGTAATTATGTGTAGTGAGCTCGCAAACGTAATTTGCTCATTTAAGATAACTAACGACGGCTTGTTAAGAATTTACACTTAATTGTGGACAGCTGATTATTTTATTATATCTTATTATTTATTTATTTTTATTCATCCATGATCTAATAGCGGCTATTATTGTATACACGGTAATTTAACAGGCGCTATCCTATCGTGGTTAATCCGGCACTCTTGGCTGATGATGGGCCGGTTCGGGTCAGTTTCGGACAATTTTGTCGGGTCGGGTCGAGCTCAAAACTTGGTGCTATGAGTCGGGTCGGCCTCGGACAGAACGTTCTCGGGCTGCATTCAGGTTCGGACCAAAATTTCAGGCCCGATTTAAAGCTGTAGTCTGAACATGTGCTGTAAAGGTCAATGACTTGCTGTAGAAATGGCAGACAGACACTCTGACCTCTCTTCTCGTCTGTGGCTGAGTTGTGAACGCCGCTGGTCTGGCTGGCACTGCGAGCCTTGTTCTGAGATACTAAAAGAGGAAGTTTTGCCGTGATTTGAGTGCTGGTTAAGCAGTCTTGAAGGAGGAGTACTGGAAAGAGAACGAGTTGCTCAGCGGAATCTGCGATTGCCATTCGAAATATGCAGACGGTGACGTTTTTGTTCACGTGGCCCATTTCAGCCGTTTGTACTGATAAGTAGTTATGCCACAATATATAGTAGGCCTGTCAGTTATTACTTAATCGGCTAATTGCAGTTCTGTCGCGTGAAGACGGGCTGGCTGCTGTTTTCGCTCTCTCCGGAAACAATGTGGTCAGCTCACATTCCTCACATAGCTGCTAGTAGACACGCTTAAAGCAGACCTGCTGATCTGAGCCGCTCACGCACCAGCCGGAGTCACAGATGGGAGCCATTATGCCTTATTCTGTCTGCGTTAGCGGTTGCGCCTGGGGAAGGCCTGACGCGTGTCGTACACTCAGCGTCTTGAAGTCAACTCGGCTTTTAATACCCATAAAGACCATACATGTTCCAAGTCAGGCTTTATAATTGATTGTGTTTTTAATCATGATTGTAATTTTTTGGCCCCCTCGAATAATTAAACAATTACCTGTGATATCGTTGAGCCTTGGCTAAAGTTAGCTGATGACCTAACGTTGGAATCGCGGCATTAAATCATGAGCTTATTATCAATTCATTCATTCACAGCATTAACTAGATTAACACCTGGTTAATGTAACTATGAGCAGTCTTGGGTTTAAAGGTTTATACGTGTGAAAGGAATATCAGCTTATAATGTAGAATGTGAAGGAAAAGGCTGTTTTCTGTTGATTTTAAAATGATAACCTGCAATAAAACTCTTCTGCTTTTAAATCGGCGAAATAATTGTGAGAAATAATCATACTTGGCTAGTTTCGAATTTATTTATTTAATTTTTTTTCAACGTTATCGTGCGGTCCTTGTCCTAATTCGTAAAGCCGACTGCTGTGGAGCGTGCACTATTGTATAATATTTCAGGTAACAAATATTTTACTTTGTCCAAATTGAGAGACACGGCGATGTAATTATGTGCGATGCGTTAATGAGCTCGCAAACGTCATTTGTTCGATTAAAAATAACGAACGAACGAAGGAACTCGCTGGAATGAAAGCGCCAGAAGTCTGATAGTTTCCTTCAATATGCTGCAGAATGTAATGTTTTTGCGTCTTATTGCCGAAACACAGTTCATTCGGTCGTCTCTATTTCACCTCCGAGACCTTTCACCTCCTTTCTTCTCCTTACTTTCCCAAGGCAGTGTTGTACTTCGGGTTTTTACTGCAGGTTTCCTCTTTTGGCTCGACGTTTGTAGGCGTTGCCAGCTGTCTTCACTTCCCTGTTCTTCTCTTTCCTTATATTGGATGAAGGCCAGGGGTGTGCACTTCCTCTGAGGGTTCCACTGACTTCACCATTCTTCTGTGGAGTCTTGGTGCTCAGGTCCTGGGCTCCTTTTGTGTTCTTCTAACAAAGCCGTCATTAATTAGCTTGTGGATTAGCGTTCTGAATTGCAAGCAGACGATTGCGAGCTGAAGCATTTGAGCCCAGTTTGTATAAGTAAACATGAAGTTGTGTCATGGTGTGATTTTTATTCTCAGCATGCATTTTGTGTGTGCAGTCAGGGTTGAATTTCCTAACCAGCATGTGAGGGCTAAAATTAAAGTCGGACCCACAGTCACAGTGTCTCGTCTGTAAAAATGGATAGGGGTAGGGTTTTTGGTGGACTCATGGGACTGATCCTCCCCTGATGGATTCTGGATCAAAATCTGCCAATACTACGTTTTAATACCATGATAACTGCCTAATGTTTCATCACTGTTCAGGATATAATCAATATTATCATGATGCCATTTAGAAAAATACCCCAGTTGCTTGTGTACTCTTGTGAATTTCTACGCATGTGCTGATAATCCGTTATCATGGTGAAACTGTAATATTGACACATGCCTAGACCAATAACAATATTTAGCATTTTAAGTATCACATATTGTATATTGTATAATGCATTATTGGTATGTGCTTAGTTCATAACTGATGTGCTCGTTGTTAAAGTGTATCAACATACCATTGGGTTGTTAATGCTTATCAACCCACTATTTTGTTGTGAACGCTTATTAATGCTCCAAGGGTATGTAAATGCTGATCCAATGCTCCATTGTGTTGTGAATGTTTATTAACACAACTGGGTTGTGAAGTTGCGAATGCTTATTAATGCCCTATTTTGTTGTGAATATTCATTAACACACATATGGGTTGTGAGTGCTTATTAATGCTCCACTGTGTTATGCTTGCTTATTGACACACCTTTGGGTTGTGAATGCTTATTAACGCAGCGTTGGGTTACAAATGCTTATTAACGCAGCGTTGGGTTACAAATGCTTATTAACGCAGCGTTGGGTTACAAATGCTTATTAACGTATCGTTGGGTTACAAATGCTTATTAACACACCATTGGGTCTGATTGCTTATGAATGCACTAATGGGCTGCAAATTCTTATTAACGCGCCATTGGGTTGCGAGTGCTTATTAACGCCCCATTGGGTTGCGAGTGCTTATTAACGCACCATTGGCCTGCGAATGCTTATTAATGCACATGCACAATTGTGTTGTGAATGCTTATTAACACACCATTGTGTTGAGAATACTCAGCGTGCCATTGGTGTGAGGTTTATTTTTATTTTTTTTAAAGTGATTAGGGTTTCATTGAACCTGTTCTGCAGTGTGTGTGTGTGTGTGTGTGTGTGTGTGTTCTAATGCTCTGTGAGGTGCTTGGCATTTCAGACAAGGTTTGATGCTAGAGTTCCTCAGGAAACTCTGAGTCAGCACACACCAGCTGATGTACACGCAGCACGTGTGATGGACAGAACAATGGCATTAGCGACGGTGACATGAGCTAATTAGTCATGTCAGCTCTCATTAAGGGGTGATCCTCACGTACACTCGATGGATTAGTGTGGTATCGCGGGTAAGGGCTAGGAGTTTGCGTATTAACTACACAGTAGAGACTGCCTCTTCACAAATTCTAAGCACAAAGTCAGCAAAAGAATATGCATGCTTATATTATTGACTGTTATTTTGAACATTCTGTAGGGGTTTAGCAAAATGATGTCATCAAAAGAGCCCCATCTACGCACACACACACAGTCTGGCTAGTAAACTCGGTTGACGCACAAGCAGAAAATGAACATATAATGGGGTTCAGCTCTGCTAGCTAGTAATGAAATCAGCATTAAGGCTGTAACACAGCTAGCTAAGCGTGCAAGTGTGCTCTTATGTCTGTTTATATGCAGACCCGCTGGCAAAGCTGTGTGTGGATTACGAGTGCGGTAACGAACTAGCTAAATTACCCCAGGTGCAGGTTTGACTGACGGATTTATGAATCCGAGTCACTCGTTCACATTTCTACACACTTCACCCGGATGGATACATATTTGGTTAAAATAATGAAAAAGGTGGTGAAAAAGCGAACTGTTTGAATTTATTTATGGTCAGTTTTTCTTTTCGACATGTAGCCTGCAGACAAGCGCTAGCACTGTTTAGCGTAAAGGGCTCATTTGCAGTGTATTAAACTGTTTTCGTACAGAGGAGGGAGGTAGCGCCATATGGGAAGCTATATTACGTCCGAAAACACCAAGCTTTATTAACTACATGCATTTCCAGTTATCCGTTAGTCTGAGGCTGGTCTGATGCTAAAATTGGTCTTGTATCTGTTTTTAAAAAGACATGATGTTTTTCTCTCTCTCTCTCTCTGTATGCGAGTATGAAATCAGCTGGAGATCACAGTCGAGGGATTTCTGATAAACATGCGTTCCCTCTCGCACAGCTGGCCAGCTGTTTTTCTCATCCTCCTGATGCAGGCAGGAAATCCGCAGATGGCAAACCTTCAGGCCACGTGAAGAAAACCAGCTCAAACGGTTCATGGCGCTGTTAGTTGTGGGCACATATTAGAAATATTTGTGTGACTGTGCTTAAGTGTGTGTGTGGTTTGCTGACACCAATAAGCACCAGTGGAGCTTTCTGCTCTCCAAAATCTACAGCTCCAGCTGAAAACACCCTTTTTTTTCCCTATTTTCCTCTCCTTCTCTCTCTTTTGCGCTTTAAATCTCTCGTTTTCTCTCTCTCTCTCTCTCTCTCTCTATATATATATATATATATATATGTATATGGCTCTGTCTCACTTTCTCTTGCTCTCCTACGCTCCTATTCATTTTATTATGCTTTCTTTTTCACTCTGGTTTTTTTTTTTTTTGCTCACTTTTTCTTTTTCTTTCTTTTTTTTCCGTCCCCGTCTCCTTTTTCTTTCTCCCTTTCGTTCTCGGGATTGCTGTTGCATCACACAAGCGGGTGTTCTTTCCTCTCTTGCTCGCGTCCTCTTGCTGATGGTGCTATCGAGTCAGCTGTGCTGTGGCATAAACGAATGCCGCGATAACGGCCAAAAAAACAACAACTTTCTGATCGAATTTGACGGAAATTTCTTCACCAAGGTTTTTAGTATGAGAATAACATCCATACAGTGTTCCTTTCTTTTTTTTTTCATCATGTTATAGTTGACAGTTTGACACGAAACGTCAGTCATTTTGTTTCATCTGCAGCCAAAAGGAACCATGTTAATCCCAACACTTCTTCCATGTTGGACTTGATGATCGCTGGTCATTAAACAGACTGGAACTTCAACCTTGGGTCCTGTTGGTTCTCGTTTTGGCTTTGTTTTTGAATGTGCAGTTAGATTTGGTCACTTAAAGTATAAAGCCCTTATTTTGTTGTATAGTGTGTGTGTGTGTGTGTGTGTGTGTGTGTGTGTGTGTGTGTGTGTGTGTGTGTGTGTGTGTGTGTGGCGCTAAGAGAAGGGTTTAGGGGAAGTGTGAAGTAGCCGGTCGTCCTCTTTATGATGAGTGTCACAAGAGTGCGACAGTCGGCCAAAAAGGAGAAAAGACCTCCTTTTTCTTTTCTTCTTTTTGCTATTTTCTGGACACATGCATCCAAATGTGTGTGTGAGAGACCGAGAGAGAGTGGTGTTGCCGCTGACGTGTCAGTCTGGTGTGTGTATACGGAAGCAGAGAGGGGAGACGCTGCTTCACATCTCTCGTAAAACTCGGAGGAAGGACAGGAGGAGGGAGAGAACGAGAGAGCAGCTGTGTTTACACTGCTGGGGGGGAAGCCCCATGTGGAAACCTGATGGACATTTTAGGCAAAAATTGTTGTTCAAATTTTCAAGGTATTGATCAAAAACATCTACTAGTAAAATGTACAATCATAAGTCCCACTAAAGCTGCGGCAAACTATTTGTGTTGTGTTACATTTTTGACCATATATTGTGGGTTATCAGAATGGTATTGGTGCCATTTTCATATCGGTACCAGGCTCTGGTTCTTGAGCCTGGTGATTTCCTGACCAACACGCTGATAGAAAACTGATCGATCAGTCATTCAAGCAAACAATAAATGCACAAATAAAAGCAGATTCGACAGAACTGTCAACCGAATCTAACCGAGCGAACTATATGCCGACTATGTGGCGTATTGATAATAAAACAAGATTCACAGCAAAAAGTAAAAATTGGCTCAAAACGTACTGCGATATTTAGTGAATTGCTATACGTTTAAAAATCACAGTGTCAAATCAGCAACTAAATATTGTTGTAATTTTGAATTCAGAGATCTTGGCTCATTCCTGCCCCTAAATATCATGCATTACTGTTGAGGTCTTATCAAGTTCAAGTTCAGCTTGTGCTTTGTTGACTGTTAAATATGTCAGAAATGAGAAAGAAGAGCAAAAGTACATTTATAAATGAAACAGAAGTTGCGTAAACAACACCGTGTTTTTTTATTAAGTGGAAAAATCATTCAAGGCCATTACAATGTTCTATACATGCACTCTAATGTGCATAAATGTGAGCACTCAGTGATATGAGTATAACTACAGGGCAATAATGCGGTAAAACGCGAAGACGCATGATTCCTCAAGCTGTTTGGCTTTGCAGCTTGCTGTGACGTGTAAACGCCTGGCCGGCCCGCTATATCTGGATAAACGCTTCCACTCACACAGCCGTCATACTTTCACTGTCGCGACTGTGATTTCACCTCGCCCGGTTCGCATCACGGCCAGCGGAAATGGACGGATATGTGTCGTTTCTGGCTGCATTGATGGCCACAGGTCACGTGTTTGTTGATGGATGTAAAAATTTAAAGTGTTAAGAAGAAAGAAAAAAAATCAGTGACCAAATTCCGCCTGGCAGTGTGAGCAGCGTAACATGGAGCGGAAATGTAAAGAGCGCGTTGAGATTGTGCCTCTCTGGACCCGAGCCGTACTGAGACGTGACCTTACAATCTCTTTCAGATCCAGACGTTTGGTGTGGAAGCGCCGTGCAAAACAGTGGAGGACCTGACGAGTGGCGTGGTCATGGCTCAAGTCCTGCAGAAAATGTGACGCACGCATTCACAGACGTTCTCTCTCTCTCACACACACACACACACACACACACGCAATATTACATACCTACAGTACTGTGCAGAAATGTAAAGAAATTCTGTAAAGCGAAAATGCTTTAAAAAATAATGACATTAAAAGTTCCTGAATAAAAAAAACTATAAAAAACAGTAAACGGTAAAAAGTTATTCTTTTAATTTTTTTATTTATTTTATTTGTTTTGGTGTGACCAGCCTTTGACTTTTAAAGACAACGGGATACGGAAAAATTTGAAGAAAAAAAATTCCCCCCGCAATGTGACGTATACATAAATATTAGCAAAATTAGTGTTATGAATATAATAACGTGGTCAAAATTTGGCTTTTTTTTTCTTCTTTTTCTTTTTTGTTATTAAAAAAGTTGGAAAATATCTTCATTAAGTGCCTTATTTAGTAAAGGTTTTGAATAGAAAAAATTAATAAATACGATATTTATACAATGCATAGTTTTTAGACACTCAAGAACAATACAAAAATGCCCCAAAATAATAAGATATAGAACATTTTAAAACATGTAAACAAGTCACAATGTAAAATAAAACATCTTTGTGGCATATTCTTAAGAATAACTTTTTTGTGCTGGTTTGAAAACCCTTTTTGTCGTTGACCTATAAGTCGCATTAATGTCCCAGGCATTTTTTAACATAATTCTTACATAATTTAATTATTAAAGATGAAAACCAGTGTTACTCAAAGCATTTTGTGTGCATGTGAAAGGTTAAACTAGCTAATATGAGAGCGTTGTATCATTTTGAATAACGTCCTAAAGGACATCTCATAAACGACTGTACTTGCCTCCTTTCTGTCTTTGTTTTTGTCTCTTTTATGAAATAGCTATGCAGGGATAATCGCTGTTTATTCTTCGAGTTTTCTTCATGTAATATCTCCAGATTCTCTCCGCACTTATATCTAGAATGAAAGCCGAATGTCGAGTAACCATTTCTCTCCACCTCATATTTTCCTGGTTTCCATTTCTCCATCCCTCCTCTGTCTCTGTCGCTGTCTCTGTCTCGTCCTCAGAGATGTAGTGTACTTCAGTGACAGCTGGATAAGCCGCATCAAGTCTGAAGTGGGCGATAATTGGAGGTTAAAGGTAAATGACTGTTTTGGGGGTTTTGCACTGTTGGCGCGTCACACGGACAGACGTAGACTTTAATTCAGTGTTTTAATGCGTGCTTTCACAAATTTATTTATTTATTTATTTATTTTTTGTTCATTTCCTTGTTTTCCAGATCAGTAATCTAAAGAAAATATTGAAAGGCATTTTGGATTACAACCACGAGGTAAGAACATGTTGCCATTTTTCGGTACTTTTGTCAAAACTATACATTTTAAATAAAGATTTTAAAGATTCATTTTCAGCCACAGAACGACTTACAGCCCGACATGTGATTTTTAATTTCATTTATTTATTTATTTATTTATTAAACACAAATTGATTATTTGATGTAGGAAATGTGGCAGTTACTTTAATGGTTCACAGGTAGAACCCAGTTACGTCCAATTAAGAGGCAATTGTGTCCTTGTTTTTTCATCTGTGTAAGATTGGAGCTTCCAGAGCACAAGGGTATAAATACTTTTGCAAGACCCATATTTCAGCTTTTCATTTTCTTGAAAATATCTGCAGACAAATAATTACATTTGGCTGTTCAGTTTTACTGTCCGAGCGTACGAGTTCCCAGTCAAATGACTAACTTTTGGAAAAGTTTGGAACGTTTCAAAAGGGGTTAAATACTTTTTCAAGCCGCTGCATGTTAACTATCCACAAGACGAGCGATTCACTTTCATTTGTAAGCTTGTTCTTTGAGCCGAGCACACCTTGTGTCCGCCATGTTTGTCTAAACTTTTATGGGACTCTGGGCTGGTGAACAGGATTATGGGATTGCCTGCACCGAGAAGCATATACGCTATGGTCTCTTTCTGCAGATCCTTGGACAGCAGATTAATGACTTCACCCTGCCGGATGTCAATCTGATCGGGGAACACTCGGACGCAGCCGAGCTCGGCAGAATGCTGCAGCTCATACTGGGCTGTGCTGTCAACTGTGAACAGAAACAAGGTGTGTGTGTCTCTGATGAGAAATTTACACTATAAGCTAAGGTTGTCAAATTGTTTAAAAAAAAAAAAAGAAAAGCATTTGAATTACTATAAAGATTTAACATGCTAAAGCATTTGAATATTAATGAGCCTATAATGTTATACAGCCACAGACTGAACAAACATTAGCAGTAGCGCTACACCATATTGCATGAAAGCCAAGAGAATCACGAGGAGGCGAGGAGAACAGTTTTATTTACCCACATTAATGTCTTCCTGTCACTGATATTTATCTAAATCTTACATTTCTTACTTCATGAAGGAAAATGAGCTAGGCTGCATTCCAAATGGCTTCATATTCACTAATAAGGCTCACTACATAGGGTATAACATAACTGACTGGTTTGAATGACCACTTGAATAATCTGACAATCGGATAATGAAAACCCCCTCGCGTGTTTAAATCTGACTCGCTTAATGAACATCTTCTAGAGTACATCCAGACCATCATGATGATGGAGGAGTCCGTGCAGCATGTCGTCATGACGGCCATTCAGGAGGTAAAACTAACACGATCCACAATCCACACTTCCTCGAGTCACTCTGCTGGACGTACAGAACCCTATGCGCTCCTTTTCAACTCCTTCGTTTCGGTTTTCTTCTGTAGCTTATGAGCAAAGAGACGCCAGTATCAACAGGAAACGACTCGTATGCTGACCTGGACAGACAGGTATGACGCGTTTTGTTATATTTTAGTATATTTTTGTTAGATTTCCAGTTGTCCTCAGGTTTAAAATGTCTACTCTTTGTGGTCTTTGGAGGAACCATTCAGAATCTTGACCCCAAAATGGAACTATCTAGCAAACTTTGTTAGATTGCTCTTCATGCTCCTCCTTCAGAACCCAGTTTTGAATTTTCATCTTCTCATAACACTTTCAACCTCCTTCTAGTTAGATTACATGCGAAATAGAAGAAGAAAAAAGGGAGCTTGGGTTTGAAATTAAGCTATTAAAATATTAATATTAAAAGCTATTAGACTTTTTAATGTTGTTAGGGGTCCAAGCACTTAGTACTGGATGGCTATTATTATTATTATTATTAATATTTTCAGATTTTTAGAGATCGGAGCATGTACAGTCTAAAAAACAAAACGGTTCTAGCACCCTAAAGCATTTTTTGGTTTGTCCCTCTGGGGAAACCCTTAAAGGTGGTGTGTAGAACCCTA
>JAOUQW010000028.1:2647482-2665855 GCA_028565825.1 Olivaichthys viedmensis | reverse complement strand
GACAAATATATCAGTTATCAGTTTATTAAGCTTATTTATCAACAGCATAATAAATTATTAACCTTCAGCCCTTAATTTGAAGTGTTCCAGCATAGCTAACTTCATAACACGCACATACAAAGGCTAAACAATTAAATGCATCTAGTATTTACTTATAGTTAATATTTTATGCATTGCATGTAGTTGGTGCATATAGTTAAATATTAATGTGTAATCCGTTTTGAGATGCATAGGTTGTATATTTCTATATTTTGTTCCCTAGATGGCGCTGTTGTGCTGCCAATGAGCTTATAGCGTTCTCATATTACACATTTAGTTAAATGTCAGAGATCAGGTGTGTGTGTGTGTGTACGTGTACTTAGGAGGTGTAGCAAAGTAATAAAACTGAGAAGCTGTAATCCACCATGTTCTTTTTTTTTTTTTTATGGTTGAAGGATCTTTTATATTTTGAAAAGCAAAAATCCATCTTTAGAAGGCTTCACAGCACAGTTTCATTTAAAAAAATGAGACATTTTGGTTACTATTTTGGGATGAGTATCTAATACCCCCCTCTCTCGCTCTGTCTCTCTCTCTCTCTCTCTCTCTCTGTCTGTCTGTCTGTGTCTCTCTCTCTCTCTCTCTCTCTCTCTCTCTCTCTTTCTCAGGGCATGGCTCTCCAGAAGAAAGCGGCCGAGGACCGTTTAGCCAGCACGGGTTCGGGGCAGTCATTCCTGGCGCGTCAGAGGCAGGCCACCAGCACACGGCGCTCGTATCCGGGTCACGTGCAGCCCGCCACAGCCAGGTAGACTCTCCGACGTCACCGCGGCAACGCCGTGGCCAATCGGGACACCTGTCTTTTTTTTTTTCTTTTTTCTTTTTTCTGCAGCTGTCTTACTCTTCCTCCTTCCCCTCTTCTTCCTCTCCCAGCTGAACTCTAAAAGCTGCCCACGTCGTCACAGGGTGTCTGAACCAAATATTGTTTACAGTCAAACTAAAGACCCGTTTTCCCTTTTCTGCGTTTGTGTTTATTCCCTCTCTGTTTAAAAAGAAAGAAAGAAAGAAAACTCCCCTGAGGATTTTAAGAAGAGATATTATAATTTTATTGTAAAGGCCTCAGAGCAAACTTGACTTTTACAAAACCTTTTCCTCGAAGATGGCTTTTGATTTTGTTTAGCAAGTGCACTCCTTTCGAGGGTCCAGGAAACCCTTCCAAATGAGAGGAGTTTTTTTTTTTTCTTCATTAAGACGCATCAAGCTTTTAAGATTGCCGTATGCGATCAGGCTCGCCCTGAATACTTTAATCCCACACAGGTGAAATGTTTTTTCTCACCTGTATTATTGATCAGCTCTGTCGGGTTACTCCTGCAAATAAAGAGGCTTGAAGTGATGCGTCTCTGCTTAAAACCCCATCGGCAGGCCTGAAGTTAAGAATGCTGATCTGGGATCAGATCATCTTTGTGCGTATTCTGGTATTTGTTAGAATCCAAAGGAAAACCTGATCCCAGATCAGCACCCTGACTCGGAGAAGTTTGGTACATTTGACTCCTGGCTTGCGGATTTTTGCCTAGTTTCCTGTCTTGTCCAAAATGACCATAGAGAGAGTAAGAGCATTTAATGCTCTGCCTCATTTTGTATGTACCTGTATGAATTATTTTCATCCCGCAGTTTTACCTTAGAGAGTTTCTATCTATGCATTGAACTTCAAAATGTGGCAGTGACATAACACATTTGTGTTTTTGAGAAAATCTTGCCTCTGAAATTAGGATTATCATATGTTGTATGACGGTGATCTATAGGAGCGAAGTTGCTTTTTCAGTAATTGTGTATTAAAGACATGTTATTAGTTAGTCAGGGCTTTAAATGTCCTCCATGTAGTAAAAGTGATCTCGTTCTGTTTCGCCGCGTTACCCCTTTTTTTTTCCACCACCACGGTGCCGGTGCAAAACCCTTTTAAAGAACCAGCCCATTTTCACAGATTTAGGAACCAAAGCATTACATGATCAGATGGGAGCGTACACTAATGAATGGCGTAAAAATAATAACCGCATAGGATTTTACAAGTTGTACTTCTGCCTACCCTCTAAAGTCAAATCGTTTAACATCTTTACACAGCACAGAGGCATCGTCATAGACAACAGTTATGTACAGGATGAAGGGTACATGTTTTTAATGGTTCTAGATATTAATTCCGAGTGTGTAGCTGCTCAAACGCACTCGGGAGTTTTGTTAGCGTTAGGATTCACAATGTAGCTCCTATTCGGTTTGTTTCAGTTGCCTGTGTAATGTTTTTTTAATTTAGACTATTGATTAAAATTGTTCATTTTGATCTAATTTTATTAGTGGGTATTATAAACAACTTGAGTCGCTCGAGTTGTTGTCATGGCGAAAAAAAATGACATAATGAATAACCAAGCAGTTCTCGGTTCCAGACCAGCAGAATTTTAGTACTGGAACCGAACCGATTTTGCCGTCTGTTAACCGGCTCTTTTGGGGTTCGGCACTGGTACCCTGTTGGTGGAAAAAGGGCTTTATTTGTGAATGGTGTCGCATGGAGGGATTCCATCCTCCTCGTCAGCGTGTGGCACACACAGCCTCCATGACCTGCTTATGAAGTCACGTTTGCCACGCCTTAATTTGCCAAATCAGCCTTAGCTTTTGAGGTCTCAAACAGACTTGCCTGGTTCATTTTTGCACATTTTACAGGATGAATCAGTAAATCGGGCTCAACGTTTGTTTTGTTACTACTAAGTCCAGTTATAGGGCCTCTACAGGGTCTAATTCGAGAAGTGAGATGTTGAGGGAGAATTTCCTCGCTATAGCTAGTTTTCAGACTAGTTCTTTAAAATCACAAACACAATACGGACACGTTAGTGCGTATTAGGGACACAGCCAGTGAGCCGCATGTTATGTGAAGATCTCGGTTGAACAGTTTCCTTCAGTTTTTTACTAACCTCCAAAAACCCAGGCTAACCCACAAACTAACATTTATATTACAGGGTTCTCGCGCAAGTCTGCACAGTTTTGAAAAGAGTGTAATTTATAGGCGCTCATTTCCAGACCTGGAAAAGTATGGAAGTTCAGAAAACGGTTTTGGAAACGTTGTGAAATTAATATAGACTCAAGACACTAAGGGTCGAAGTCCGTTCCCTTTAGACATTCCCATATTTTCTGCACTAATGCAGCCTCCCTAATGCATATCACCATTTCCTGTTTTTCTTGTTTCATGGTGCAGGTAATGACCTTTTAGAAACTAGCAAGAAAAGTGAACATAGGAAGTCTGGAAAAAGTCTTGAAAAGATTAACACGAAAAGGGGAAAAAAAGCCACCCTGTAGTAAGTAATCAAAAAGCATACAACTAGCTTAAACTCACGGTCCATTTTCCGCTCTATTAACTAGCGAGGCTAATTTTGATTGAAGGCAACAAGATGTGAAATCAACTCATTTACGAAAAAAAATGGGTGCATGATGCCGATCGTGTGTGTGGGATTGTTGTTAACGTTGGCATGGTTGTACCACCCCATTTCCTTTCAATCCTTTTATCAGAAGTTAAAATAACCTGAAACTCCACGCAAATGCGGATAAGCTATCAGTCTTTTACCATTCAACTAACAGTCATTAACGTTCAACAGTCATCATGAATTGCCCACTGTGTTTGACAGCTGTCCATATCTTATCCTGTCTCTCTGTCTCCTCCCTCTGCAGTGATGTAAAGGCATGACCAGCCAGTCGAGGCGGCGCGGCTGCATGATGGCGCTGCTTGCATGACCGATTTTTGATTTGAGCTGTCTGCTCTCGAATAACACCTCAACACACACTAACACCTCCCGCTTGTGTCCCGCTCCACATAGGAAGCATTCCAATCCGATCACGGAGCGACATGCTTGTGTTATGTTTCTGAACCTCTGCTATCCCAGCATGCAGCAGTCACAGAAGTGGGTGGGGCCGCAAGGTTACAAGGCTTGTATGGAAACAAGGAGAGGCTTCGCGATTACAAATCTGACATTATAATTATTGCTAAGACGGTCTCAGAGTGCTGCCGTGAAATGCGTTATGAGTGTTGGAGAATATTGGGTGATGCAATAAGTGTTATGATGTATCAATATGATACGGTTTGGCCAGTTAAGCCCGCAAAAAAAAATGCAACTTAGGAAACTTTCAAGGTCAAAACGATGTTATTAACGGCGTTTTTGCTTTGTTTTGCGTATTTTTTTTATTTATTTTTTAAGCTTTGATGCTTCTTAATTTGTATGAAGTGTTTTTTTTTTGTTTTGTTTTTTTCTCTTATTTTATGGCCCAAATGAAAAACCATTGTTGATTTCTAATGGTGTGTGACTGACTAGAAGGTATGAGCTTTCGCATAGCTTCTGCCTTCATAACATTTTGTATTCACATTTTTATTTTCTGGCAAGTGAGTACATATCACCAGACTGGCCAGAATGAGGGATTGTGGAAATGTTATATAATGTTTGCATCACTAAATAAAGTACAGGGTTTTTTTTTCTGCCTGATGGAAGACAGTGTTAGGAGGGGGGGAAAAGGTCAAAAATAAAAGGTCATTAAGGAGTTGAAGTGACCCTTGAAATGGAAAGCACACAAACCATAGAGGTACATGTTGGAGACCTAAATAGGCGACAGAGGGCACACTACTAAAGCCAGAAGTTGGTGTCCCCCATAGAATACCATTGATTTGATTTTCAACCATTTTTAAAGGTCTTTTTTCTTCTTCTTAAAGATACATGACCGAATCAAGGCCATTTTTTGGTTTTCCCAAGATTATTTTTTATTTTTTTAAATATAATCTGTGATTTTGTTTGATTTGCATATCTAGCTAATGTTTGCAGAGAAAATTGGCTTGCTAACTTGAATAATTATCCTTTAAGTAACACTACACAATACATGCACAAGGTAAAACTGTGAAATAAAACTTCTGCACTCTAACACTCCTACTTACACACAAAGTGTCTCGCCACAACAATTAAACTGGGCTTTGGTGCAGGAAACGTGTCGCTATTTTTGTTATATCAGTATATTTTGGGAATACGTTTACATTACATCCATAGACGACCATTAATTTTTTTAGCGTGAAGAGAAAAGACCATTATGGCGCTCTGTATTGAATGACATCTTCAGCTATCTAGGTCTCTAATATGTACATCTATGGTACAGACAGGTCGGTTATGTAACCAATGGTGTTGCAGAAGGTCAATAGGGGGCGTGTCCCGTTTCATCGAGTATCATTAAGAGCTTTTACCTCAGATCAAATGACAACAGTATGGACTAATGCAGTGAATAGTGTCTACTGTTTAATTAGCCCTTAAACTTTCTCCGCTGCTTCTCTTTTCTAAGCTGTTACATGTCATTATATGTCCATTTTATGCAATACACCACCATTTTGTAATGTTACAAGATGATGAATTGGTTTGAGTCAGTGTTGGTTTTCTTTTTCTTTTTCTTTTTCTTATATATATTTAGTGTGCGATTGGAGTTTGAGTTGTGAAAGCAAGATTGCATTGATGAATGCTTAATGTGTGAAATAGACAACAGTGTTAGTTTATTTAAAATGAGTTTAAACTAATTAATTAATTAATCAATTAATTACATTTTCACAACCGTCCATTGCGAGAGGATCTGCTCAGACCTGTTAACGTCCGGATCGGACACCTCAGTCAAACCCCTATAAAAGAAAGAGTAAATAAAATAAAAAGCAATGACATTTAGTTACAATTTCTTAAACATTATGGGTTGATGTGTATTTTTTATGCATAGGAAGACATTACATTTAGTTGAAGTAGCAAATAATCTTTCCATTTGCCAAGTTTTATATTGCTTGTAAACAGTATGTACATACGTTCTGTGAAAGACAGTGGAGGGAAGTTACTGCTCATTAGTTTATATTAAAAAAATTAATAAAATTTAAAAAAACAAGGAAAAAGATGATTGATTTTAGCTGAGTTACGTGGCGTGTTTCCATTAGAACCTTGTCGACAAAAATGTGCTTCCTACGCTGCAAAAATGTACAGTTGGTAATCAAGTTGTAAATAAAGCTTGTATAAAACCTGGACCTGTTTCTGATTGTGTTCACGTGCATAATAACATGGTGTGTGTGTGTTTATTTTTATATATATATATAAATCCATGCTTCAGTACTACTTTAGGATGTACAGACGAATGACAAATTAAAGGAAAAACCAACATAAAGTGTGTTAGTGAGGTGTTTAGGTCACCACGAGCCTCCAGAACAGCTTTAATGCTCCTTGGCGTAGATTCTACAAGTGTCTGGAACTGTATTGGAGGAACTGATGGAGAACCGTTCTTCCAAACGATATTCCCTCAGTTGGCGTTTTGATGATGATGGTGGAGCCGCTGTCTAACACGTCGCGCCAAAATCTCCCACAGGTGTTCAATTGTGTTGAGAATCTGGTGACTGTGAAGGTCATAGCATTTTATTTCCATCATTTTCATCCTCATCAAACCGTTCAGTGACCCCTCGTGCTCATGTTTAAGCTCAAAATATCACCTATTGCATATGTTATTCATTTTATATATCCATTTTCTTCTCATTTTAATGAAGGGTGCCAATAATTCTGGAGTTGATTGTAGGTGCATTCTGATTCGCCAAGTGCTGACATCACAGACTGAGCCGAGCATTTAAAGCTATGGTTATTAACAGGTCATGGCCTGTAGGAAATGACGGTACATCATGCACAATTCCTCTTTCCAGTGGCTACATGTTTTCGCCCTCTGTAGAACAATTGAGAATAATCCAGGCCAGTGATGAGGCGGGAAACAGGACACACTCCTGCTCTGATTACTTTCATGTGTGTTGGATAGCTGCGCCCTCATCCATTCCCTCTGTGAGCCATGAATGAGTCCCAAATGGCCTCCTAAATGCACTACCTTGGGTGTAGAAGCCATTTTTTCATACTTGATGTAGAAAACTAATATACTGTAGGGAATAGGGAAGGTTTTGGGATTCAGCCCTCATCACGTTCCTGCAGGCGAAGATGAGCTGGATCTCATTAACCAAAATGGCCACATGGCCCGAGTTTGAGCTTTGACCCCAGGAACTGTTGCCTGATGAACCCTAATCTCAGACGAACCTCATTAGTGGAGGAGCTTTAAAATCGGACCGGGTAACTTCTCTCTGTCTGGGAAAATTACATCAGCAGTGCCCTCTGGTTGGCAATTATCTGCACCTGACCAATCAGAACCCAGAATTTCATCACTTGACTATTTTCACTTATCAAGCTGTTTTAGTGCGCTGATTTGGGAGTTTTACCAATTTGTAATCATGTCCAAAGGCATAATAGAAAAAAATCCAGTGCACTCGTGAAATCCCACAGTGCACTGTAATGGTTGAGTGACCAAATGATGTAGCCTAGCTGGTACAGAATAATAATAATAACCGTAATGTACTTTTGTAGGGCTGTTCTTTGGGCTGGCAACCCTGATTCTTTTTCTCTTCTGCGGTTTGTGTGTGTTCTTACATTCTTTGGCTATGTTGCCTTCACATACAGCAGAATACTCATTAAATCAGCACAAAACCTCTGCAGGCTTTCTGAAGTGTACGCTGTTCCTGCTGGTTTTCCAGAAAATACACTCGGAGATGCCATGTTGTAAGGGATTCCTCCTGGTGTGTGTTGCATTTCATAATCTGGTGAAATACAGTGAACCCGTCTCTAATGTGAGGGTTGTAATGTAATGTAAGAAGCAACATCAAAAAATCTTTTTGCGGATTTCCAAAGGTAAACGAGAAAATTGATTGATAAACGATTCATATTTAATATGCTATAATGTGAATGTTAAGCTGTATGACCTTATGGGTTAGGATTTAAATCAACTTGAATTTACTTACTGTATACAGAAAGTAATGCAAATAATTTAATTTAGTTTACAAAGTGTCATTTTGCATTTTGAGACATTTCAAAGCAAACTCACTGCAAAAAATTATATCTTAGCAAATAACATCTTGAATATAGGTTAATCTAATTTATTTATTCTTATATATAAATATAAGGGATATATTCTTATTAGATGATTATAAAATTACTATAGGATTATTTATGTCTAGATGTTTTTGTTGGTCTTTAGATGTCTTTGTAATTTTTCTGCACTGGCAGATCATTTTACTTCTAGCATTTAATTCTAAATAGAAGATAAATGATCTGCCTATGCAGTAAAACAATTTCACTTGATAAGATTCGTTCAATATTTTAGGAAAGTTTTTTTTTTAGATATAGGGTAAACAATATTGTAGTAATTTTGTAATAATCTCATAATGAGAAATATTATCCCATTAGCCTAGATTATCTTATATTTAAGATGTTTTTACTTGCTAAGATATAATTTCTTTACAGTTTGCTCAATCTAAACATTGGAAATCCATTGAAACATGGATTTCCTATATATTGAGAAATGTTAAATAGATTTGACTTCATTCAAGATGTTTTTTCTTGCTCGGATATTGTTTTTTGCAGTGCTCAGTAGTTTAAAAAAAATCGATTCAAATATTACACTAATGGTTTAAATGTTGATTTTTTTTTTTATTATTATTTTTTTTTTAGATTTACTTGAATTACTAGGCTGACCTTGACTTTTGACCTTTGCTCTGGTCTCGATTTTGGATGTAGCCGCTGCTTTCATTAGACTGCCTGATGGAGCCGCACCTGTTGTCTGTCGGCTGGTCGTTCAACATGGCCGCTTGGTGAAGCTCTAAGGTAGGACACAATTTATCCTGACCAACGTTCATTGATATTATGCTAGAAATCACAGTGGTAGTAACAGTAAAAAGATATACATATACTGTAATATTTTCATTTGAGTTTATCTCAAGTCAAGGCTAGTCTGGACAAACCACCTTTACACGTAAACTTCTCTAATCCATACTGTAGAGCTGTAGGTTATTAGTTTCCAAAACGACAAGCTAACTAGCCACTAAAGGTCTTCTATATTTTGTCAGCTTGTTGGATAAAGACTACGTAGGTCAGATGCCTCTCCTACTCATTAAACATCATGTAGGCTCAAAAACAGCACCTTTGCTAATGTTTTATCTTTTACTGTCATGCAGTGAATACTCTAAAAAGCTGAGCTACCAGTACACTCTTGGCAACTGCTGACAAAATCACTCCAACTTAAATCCTTCAGCCACTTACTTGTCAAAAATAAAGATTAAGCTAACGTTACATTACTGTTTGGTTTACAGTTGTCATCCTTAATTCATTCATGATTATCTCTACCACTTACCACTGCCCTGCTTCTGACAGTGCTAACAAGATGGGGCCCCTTTAGGGAGGGTTTCTGAGATGTTGCTGTACATTGCCTGAGACTCTATGAGGAGTTAGAGACTTTACTATAAGCACTCTGACATTGCCATTCGAAAGCTTTACGGGGGTTCCAACATTCTGACATTTGACTAAAGTGTTTAGCTTTTGGGGACCCTCAATGCTCGGAGCACCAGGCAGTTTCCTGTCTTACCTGTCCTGCTTATGGATTCACCCCAAGCTTTGACTGTTAAAACCAACTGTTGATGTGACCGTATGTATAACAGATCACATTGGGGTTATTGGGTCTTTTTGGCAATGAAGTTGTATTGCTGCAAAAACAAGCAAGATTTAATGAGGCAATAAGGCCAGATTACACCTGCTGCGGCGAATGGGACTAACGAAAGGTGAAGCCATGACCTCCCGTTATTGTTCGTTCTGCGTTACGATTCAATGCGTCGACAAATCTGTGCAAAGCCATGAAAAAAAATATGATTATCATTGGCCTACTCACTGTGTGATCAAGGCTGCCTGCCAAATCTGATGTGTAACATTAGGCTGCTTTCACTTACTCCGACTCAGTAGGCCTACTGATGTCATTTGGAAAACACAAGCAAATAAATTAGCCCCGTCACTCAAAGTTCGCGCCTAATAGTTGTATTCTGTAGCAATGTGCCAATCTGTTAACCCCTGGGGGAAGGTCTGGCCACACAACCTTCTCATTAATGAAATTTTTCAATTTGAATTTAAAATGTCATGTACCGATGACAGCACAAAGCGCTCTTTGGCAAGCAAACTCACAGGGGATTCCTGGTGGTGGTGGTGGTGGTGGGGGTTTGAAATCAAGGCTACACACTACACACATTCTCCTAGATTACTTAGTACAGCATTCAGGGGACTGGAACTTTTCAGAAAACAATGGCACAATGAGTCACACCATGACCTCTAAACATGGAACTTTTGGTGATGAGCTAGAAAATACTCCTGGAATTATGGGTTTGAATAGTGTCCAGTGTTTATCCACTTCAGATTTTGACTAGATGTACTTTTCCAAGTATTGTTTGATGAATAACTTGGTTTCAGTCACACTAATATTTCTGGAGCAGTATTTTGTGATGTGAGTTAATGCAGTCTTGCTCAATCGCCACTGCCTCTCTCTTACACCTCTTTTTCCGTCCTTTTTGGCGACGTTTTAATTAAAAACCCAAATGAGGTAAAGGTTCGAGAATAGTGACATTGCATGTGGCAGGAGCCATCTTTCACATTTTAGAGGACTGTCATGAACTGATGGATTTATGTGTGATTGTGTGGACAACAGTGCCCAGCCAGTAATCAACTCAAGGCTCACTTTTGCTATTGCTATAGCAGAAGCTTTGGATAAGAACTATTAACAGGCAAAGCATGCATGTTAACTATGTTTCTATTCATTCAACTCTGAGCTTGTCCTGACGAAACAAATTGGAGCTTTAATCCAAGCTAAAAATGTTTTGGCCTTTATTCCGTTTTTGTTGGACGTCTTGAAGTTATCCATAAGCTCCATTAACTTTATAATTGATGCCCTTGTGGATCTCTAAAAATCTAATGATGAAGAGATGAACACTTTTCTCACTTGGATGGGTATCTTGGAAGTTCATGTACATATTAACAGATCTTTTCAGACCTCAAGTGACTGCCACTTCATTTTTCCTTTCCTGGTTCCTCTAAAGGTTTTTTCCTTATTCCGTTTTAGGGATGTTTCCCTTGCCACTGGCGGCTTTGGCTTGCTCGTTAGGGATCTAGATCTAGACCCGGATTTCTCTAAAGCTGCTTTGTGACATTGTTAATTGTTAAAAGCACTATACAAATAACGTTTAATTAAATTGAAATTGAATTAATAACTTGTTTAATGACTGGTAGTCCTTCAAAAATGTAGTTTCTATATTTGTCTGATTTATTTAGATTTATAAAGCCTTGTAGGGTTACTTACTGTTGACATCAATAACATGAATAAAACATTTTTGGTAACGAATGTCTTTAATTATTGACCATGATAGTTGTTGTTTTTTTGCCCAGACACAGCACTGAACCAGATCCAGTTGTCCATGTGGTTTGTGGTTGTCCTTTTTTTACCACATGGTTGTGAAACTTCCTTTAATTCATTTGCTTCCAGCTCAGCTTGTTTAACCTCTAACAGAAACACAGTCCTGGAAGTCCTAGAACCAGAGCTTTCTTGAAAATCTCACCTGGTTCCAGCTCAGCACTGTAGTGGAAAAGGGAAAGGGGGCAAAAGTGAGGTTGTCAACTGCTCTCATCTTCCTCCCATATGTCCTTATATAACCATCTACCCATTGCACTTTATTACTTCATTTCTAGTGTTTATTCATTCAGCATATGTACCGGAATGGACTAGTTGCAACTACAGCTTCAAAACTTGGCTGTACGCTGCCTCACTCCTCATGCAGAAGTATGCGAATGTATTAGGGGATGTATACTTGGCCCCCAATCATACCAAACTGTGGATTAACCAAGAAAATAATGGACCATGCGGCCCAATTCTGTCTCGGTATAAAGTGAGTCATTGTGTCTTTGGGAGTTTAGAAATATTTGTGTAAAAAAGACTAATGCTTTATACGGACGGCATTCAGGTTAGATCTATAGCAGCAAAGGTGTGGGAGAGTCTCTAAAGGGAGGATGGGAGAGGGGAGATAAAGTCAATATGTGCCATAGTTCATTCTTCACTGAGTTGATCTCTACATCCAAGCTGCGTCCCAAATCAGTCAAATTCTCTCTCTGAAATATCTCTCCCTCATTGTCTTCTGCGACGTGCCTCAGCCAAAACCCGCAAATGAACACATTCGAGCTGATTCTCAGCTCTTATTGCTCCGTCAGTGAATGCCCAGACCAGGCCTACAGCCAATGCAGTCTGTACCATGAAGTAGCAAGCCTGCTATGATAATGGTTCAGAGAGTCCTCTTGACAGAACCTTATATTACCATATATTTATTATTTCAGCTCATTTATCAGGATGTTTTCGTTTGTTTAATATTTCCATGGATGTTCTCAGCTAATGGTGCGTTCACGTCATGTCGGAATTACCGTAATTACGAGCTTCAGACTTGTAACGTCATGTTATAAACAAACACAAGCGAGAAAAAAAAAAGAAAGGATTTAACTCTATACGTGTCCATCAAACATTCCCAATAGTTTTCCAGTTTGGACTGCGTAATAAATAGTATAGTTTAGCTTTCTATCTAAAAGACGTTAAGGCTTTATTTTGCGTTTCCAGGCTTTGTTCCCTAGTCCAAGGAGATGAACAGCTCAGAGTAGAATCTCTGAGCCGTCATCTTGTAATTACCATAATACAGACATGACATAAACTATACAAGTACTAGAACGTTCTTGTTTGCACCCCTGGTCAGTTCTAATGAAAGATATATAAAAACACACAGTCCCTCTCATACCTAGACACCTCCAAAACCAGTCTGGTTACTTATCCATTCAATTTTTTTTTGGAATTGCTTCTGACACCCCCAATCATTGGCAAGTCCCATTGCCAAAGCTGACTGACTCCTACTGTCTGTAGAAGCCAGTACCATGACCCCTCCCAAGCCAGTCTAATTAATCATTATTTTAAAATAAAACTGGAATTGTTCCTGGCCGGACACCACCAATCATTGCCAAGTCCCATGACACCATAATTTATCGCCAAGTCTCATTGCTGAGCTTGACTGACTCCTACTGCTGCGAGACTAGACATTGAGAGACGCCAAGCTCCATATCACTGCCCATCTGGACCTTCTGATTCACGCTCTTTACTGGAAAACCTATTTCATGTGGTCTATTGCAGAGGTATGACCGTCCATAGACTGTTGTTGTATTGAACACTTCCTCACGCAAGGCTTTCTCAGCAAAACACCCTAATTTATGTGAATGAGTAATGTTTCGAAAATGCCCTTCTGAGTTTTTACAAGCACGAACTGCCACTCAGTATTGAAGAACCATCTCTGAGAGGTTTTCTCGGTGAGGCCTCGAGCTCGACCACAAACCAGTGAGCGCATTCTCGAAAGATTCAGTGCCGTTGAGCTGTATGGATCAGAAAGGCATTTTCGCCTTGTTCATTTTCACACGGCCATCCGAATGCAGCAGGGCTGGTTTTGCTTTGTCGTATTAATATTAATGGTAATGGAATACGGCTGTAAACGGGGGCCACCGCCTTCTTTTTTCACCCCCATGCTGCGACTCTCCTCGCCTCTCCGTCTTTGAAGAGAAAGCCTATACACCTCAGCCCCATTAGCGTGCCGAAGGTCTGCCGACACTCCCCGGGACTCCTGCCGTCTTTGGCCTCCACTTCAAGCGGCGCTCTCGGAGCAGGAGGTTAAGTAGGTGCATTCAGCACAGCAGAAACGACTCCATGGTCCACTCCCTGATCTTCACAGACGCTGGCATTTCCCTCTTAAAGGACTGTGGTGGCTTGGGTGGAAACCTGAGTGAATGAGTGCTGATATGGCCTAGGTTTTATACACAGAGAGTACATAGTGGCAACTCTGTGTTAGTGATTATAGTGAATACAGTTCCATGTGCTGCTACAGTTAAGGCTGGTGGGAGTTTTGCATCAGCATATTTGAGGGAAAATATATTTCATCTTTGGGGGAAATATATTTATGTGTTACTCTGATATAGCAAACTTTGAATACTTTCACAGAGTTGTGAATACTTATGAACTTTTCTTATATTCTCTTCTTATTTCTCCTTTACTTTCCATTCCTTTGTCTTCTCTACTTCTTTCCTTACTGTTCCTTTATTTTACTTTATTTTCTCTTCTCTTATTTATTGACTTAGTTCTTTTCCTTTCCTTCCCTTTACTCTCCTCTTTTTTCCTTTCCTTTGATTTCCTTATTTCCTTTCCCCTTCCTTTCCCTTTCTTTCCCTTTCTCTTCTCTTCTTCTTTTTTCTTGCAATTCCTTTCCTTACCTTCCGTTTTGTTTTTCCTGTCCCTTCCTTTCCTATTTTTTCTCCTCTCTTTTATCCTTTCATTTATTTTTTTGTCTTTTCTTTCCTTTTCTTTCTGTCCCTGTCCTGTCCAGTCCTCTCATGTCCTGTCCTTTTCTTTCTTTTCTGTTTCTTTCTCTTCTCTTTTTCATTTTTCTTTTCTTTTCCTCTTTCCTGTCATGTTCTGTTCTGTCCTGTCTTGTCCTTGCGTTTCCTTTCCTTTCTTGTCCAGTGCTCTCATGTCCTGTCATGTCTTGCCCCGTCCTTTCCATTTCTCTCTGTTCTTTTTCTTTTTTCTTTTTTCTGTCCTTTCCTGCCCTGTTCTGTCCTGTCTTGTCCTTGCGTTTTCGTTTCGTTTCCTTATTTTTCCTTTCCTTTCTCTTCTAATCTTTTTCATTTTCTTTCCTTTCCTTTCTTTTTCTTTTTTCCCCTCTTTCCCTTCTCTTCCCTTTTTCCTTTCCTTGACTTTCACCTCTCTTCTTCTTTTTTCCCTTCCCATTCCATTTCTTTCTTATTCAGATCTGTCCTGCCCTCTTATTTCCTTTCCTTTGTGCTTTCCTGCCCTGTCCTGTCCACTTCAGGTTTTGTTCTAGGCTTCGCTTTGAGTTTACAGACAGGCAACAGCTTACAATGTGACCACAAACAGAACAGATTTCAGCTTTTGATAAACGTTTAATTTAGGGATAACTGTAAGGAATGACTTCCTAGCCACAGATTGGGTGTAGTTTGAGACTGAAAAGGATTTTGGAGGGTTTAATGAACTCCAGCACTTGGCTTCATGCTTCTGGGAAACCAGCCCTCAATGCTGACGCGAGAGCCAAAATGATGGCCCTTTTAGATGTATAAACAAGTGAGCATATGTCTTACCTGTTTACTTTGGAATATGTCCTGACAGATTGGCCCGAAGACTCGCTTTGATAAAAATGCTCTCAGATTGTTGGCAGTGAACCGTCCTGTCTCTTTTCAAAATGACCAAAATGAATGAACCTGAGGTGAAATCATGTTTTTGTGTGTCTGTGTGTGTGTGTGTGTGTGTGTGTCCATTTCCACCTGGCTTGGTTGGGAAGTATTCAGTGGTCACAGCTATTCTTTTTACATGCTTGCGGTTAATATGGAGAGCAGATGCGATCAACATATGAATTAAAAGGGTGATGAATAATTTATCAAAGCCGCACACAGGTCTCCTCAAAAAAGCAGCGGAGTTTTTGATGTGTATTCAGAAGTGAAACGCATCCAGCATCATGGATTTGATGCTGGTAAAAAAGGAAAAGGGTTCTGTAATAATTAACGGTAAGCGTAATGTCATTTAATTAGTGTAAGAGTAAACTTTGCTTAAAAAAGGCAAATGAAAGGAAAGAAAAGATACTAAATAGTAAACAGAGAGAGTGGGAAAAGTAAAAAGTAAGAGTTTTATGAGGACCACCACATTTTATTCCCTTTTTAAAAACAGTATGCAAATATTTCACATTTTACTGCTGAGGATTTTTCTCACAGCTGGGACCATTAGATAAAAGCTAAATTACACCAAGCAGACTGAAGACCTTTCCAGAAACACATAGCTAGTCCAAAAAAGAGTGTGTGTGGGAGAGCTGGAATTCGCCATGTCTCTTCCTACACCAGTTCTCTTGCGAAAAAGGGAAATGAATCACAAATAACCTATAACAAATTAGGTCATGCTCCCCACAAATCAGCATCACATCTGTAGCCATTTTGGAGATTAAAGGGGGGGGACTGATGCAGGTGTTTGCACTCATTCTTTTCTAACACACACTCACACACACACACTCTCTCTCTGATTTTCTGTCCTTTCCTGGATGAACCCTCGCCGTGCGTTTCTTTGCACCTTTGAAGTGTAGTTCGGCCTGTGGCAGCTGTAGCTACAGGTGAAAAACATGCGTCCACAGGCAGATCTGGACAACAGCCACGAGGCCCTGCCCACCGTATCATCTTCAAAGCCGTCTCGATGATTAATTTTTGCTCATACGAAGGCGAAATGTTTCAGTGAATTGAGGGTGTTCTTCCTCGTCCAACACTGAAGTGTCTGTTGGTTTCTACCGTAGGCGACACCTGAGGTTCCTTCCTGTGTGGTTGTGGATGTGTCTCAAATCTCAATACGTTTCTCAATGGTCCAAACGTAGAAATTGTCCCAGGGTACTGCAGCGTCTCCCATCTCCCAGTGACGAATGTGTGCCCTGAGTGATCCGGTTATCCCAGAGTGCATTGCAAATCGACAAGAAAAATAATTAGGGTAAATGAAACAAAATTTGGACTTCAGCTAAACGTTAAATCAAAAATCATCGACTAATCCAAAGTTCATATATATCGATATTTGTATTTGGAGTCGAGTGCAAAAGTTTGCACACCCTTAGGACAAAATGAAAAAGACAAACAAATGTAATTTGTACCACTTTAGTGTGTTAGGTTTCGCAGACGTCCCTTCATTATCACAAGTAACAAAACTGGTCAAATGGTGTATGATCAGATATTAATCGTAAAAGAAAACGGCAATATGATATTAGTTAGGAAGTTTGCACCTCCCTTTCTGAATGTGATATAAATATTCCCTAATGACTTGTATTTCATATCCTCTGAGCAGCTTTTGGATACTGTTGGTTGTAATATTTGTCTTGTTTTCAGGATACACGCACATTTAATTTTTAACATCTTGGAATTCTATTTGTTTTTGTTGCTAAATTTAAAAACAGAGGTACAGTTCATTTTTTCCACCCATAAACCATGGGGGGGGGGGGTTCAAACTTTTGCACTGAGCTGTATGTTCGAATGTTGGAGTGATTGATGGTTGGAACCGTTTTAAAAGTTTATCTATAGCACTTTTTAAACAATCTTAAGCATATTTTTATTTATTTTGAAATGTGTATGTAATACACTGCCAGCCTTTTGTTAGCCTTTAGGTTGTTTGCATGTCGATACATGAGGCCAATCATGCTGCAATCTTGCTGCTATGCTACTAAAGTGTGTCAAGCGCGTAATTTGTTTACACGTGACGTCATGTAAACATGTCCCAGTCAAATCGATGTCCCTAATCAGCTTACTCGTTCTGTAAATAATAATTCACAACGAACGGGAGGACTAGGGGTTGATTTGTGACCCGCCCTGATGCTGTGACAAGCTGTGTGCTTTACTTAGTAGTGAGTCAATAACATGAGCCTTAGAAGCGAAACCAACAAATATTACTTAGCGTAGCTTTAAGGCATGCACGTCCATAAGCGGCTAATTACACAGCTCCAGATGGGATCCCTGCCTAAATGGAAACAGAACCCGAAGCATGCAAGTCTTGATTCAGAGCAGACCTTTAACATGAGCGCCGCTCAGCACAGCCATTTGTCCTGCTCCTGATTACGCATCTGCTATCGAGACCAGGACCAGGCCTGCGTGGGAATGCCCACATACATGTATATCAATCTTTGTATTTTTCCATAGCCTATCAAAATAAACTGTATGGCGAGCGTGTGCCATGATGCCTGAGCTGTCGAGCCGGCACTTTTCCCTTTCACCTGAAGGAATGTAGCTCAAACAAATAGAGACCAGCAGCCCACAATCTCCCCTCCACCGAGATGCTGGAATTGGCTTTTAGCGTCGCTGCACGTGTTTTTGATTGATTAGAACGCCAGGGTTAGGATTAAGCTAAATGAGAAAAAAAAATCAAGAGCTGGTAATTTTATAGGCACTTAATTAAATTATGACATATTTACCTTGGTAAGAGGCAGCTCTTGAACCGGCGCTGTTGTTTAGCTTTGCGTTTGTGAAGCGTAGAGCTTGAACTGAGAGTCTTTCCAGAAGTAGGAAAGAGACTTCCAGCGTCATTATGCTCCAGCTCACCTCAGTGAAGAGGTACTCGCTTTCAATTACGCTGCCACGACTGGAGGAAAAGCCCAGCATGGTAATGAATCTTAAACATTTAGTCTGAATACACCACTGCCCAGCAAATCGATATTTGAATTCGTTTAAATGAGCATTTCTGCTGACCGCGGTGATTTAATGACAGTTTCATAATAGTTTGCGTTTTGTTTTTTGTTGTAAGCTTTGATGGGATTGAAAATACAACTGGGTAAAAGGTTGTATTTTCAGGGGCTACTGATCAGAAGGTCGTGGGTTCAAGCCTCAGCTCCACCAAGCTGCCACTGTTGGGCCCTTGAGCAAGGCCC
>JAOUQW010000028.1:2625913-2647382 GCA_028565825.1 Olivaichthys viedmensis | reverse complement strand
ATAATTAATTATTTAATTCCCTCACAAATAACAAATAGTTTGTTTAAACACCTGCTAAATTATTTTTCAACTGTGAATCAATGATATAACCTCTTAATTAAATGAACTTATATCCTTGACTAAATTAAATTTATTACTGCAGTATGGCAAAATTCAAACACTTACTAAATTACATTTAATCCAGGCCAAACTTTTATTTGTTATTTGTGAGGGAATTAAATAATTAATTATCTGCTTTTGTGTGTGTGTAGCTCTCAGACATCTGAGGAGAGCGCTATAGAGACGGGCTCGAGCAGCTCCACCCTGCCCAAGCGGGAGGGAGAGACTCTGGAGGATGTCACACTGTTGGATGAGATGTGCCTGGACTCAGGGGATCTGGTGGAGGACAGCTTTCTGTGAGAGTGCAAATGAGACATGGAGACAGAGGGAGAGAAAAAAATGTACATACTGAGAGAGGATGAGAGAAAGAACATATTTAGAAATTCATCCAAAAGGAGAAGGAAAAAATAGGAGAAAAATGCAACCATCTCTACAAGAACTCCTCTAAACAACCTCTCTGTACATCCCACCCTTTCTCTGAACTCTTCCTCCCCTGTGTGATCCACCTGCCCCTTGAAACCCTCAGAGAAAAAAAAAACTCTTCACTGCCTGGATGTCCTGTGAAGTTCAGCTTAAATTAGAGACAGCGTCCTCTACTGGCTCAGGGGATGATCTGGTAAAAGACTGTTTTGTGTGCTAACGCCCAAACTATGAGGAATGAGGAAATAATAAAGAATATTAATGTTTTCGCTGTATAGGACTTTACTTCGAAGGGCATTCTGACCAGCGAAATAAGCAGGAATGTTTCAAAAACCTGAGCGTGTAAAAGGCACTATTGGAAATCCATCACCGGCTAATTTCCAAATGAGTCCATTTGAGCTTTCAATGACCACTACACCTGAACAACTGAACTGACTTTGTGCCATGTCTCAATTTATTTTCATTTACTGAAAGGATCCAAAATGTGTTTTGCTCTTGCAGAAGAGCAGCACATTGCATTAGAAAGCACAAACCCTGGACTAAATATATAGTTCCGGTAGGTGATCATATATTGTCAATGACGCAAAGTGCAGCAGTTTAAATTTTATTTTTTTACTTATTCGTGAGTATAAATGTGTATTATTTGTGAATATAGGGGAGGGATGGGAGAAATGTTTATGGTCCTAAATGAAGAAAACAGCAATAATGTTTTGACTTATTTGAATACCATCACACGCACCTTTGTGACTTTAACCATTGGAAAGACCCTAATACCATTGCCATTTTGACACATCATTAAACCTAACCAAAGTTTGAGCATTCTGTTCTTATAGGCAATGTGTCGGCAGAGGCAATAGCAATATTCCAAATTTCTGCCAGTGTTATAGTATACAGGAACTGTGCCAGTGATGAACCAATCACTTCAGCGAGAAGACAAATCTTGTGGTAGTTTGATACATAGCATTAAAGTTGACCTTTCCTGGTCAAATGTTGGCAATAAGCTGGAATGTTTTGATGCTGTGTGTAACATATTGTAACATATTCATCTATTTACTATTTGAATAATCTGAACCTAATGAAATATTACATGCTGGTTTAGATGTTGTACACGAAGATGTCTTTTCAGCTTTCTTTTAAAGCTTTGCACCTGTGGCACAGTAACAATAGTAATATTTTTGCTTAGAGAGGCTGAAAGGGTTTGTGGTATCTATATAGTATATAGTTTAGTCTCAGACAATATTTACATTAACCATTAACCAGCTAATGTTTTGGTTCTGTTCCCGAGCGCTGATGTAGGAAACCATGGACTGTAAAGCCCATGGTTTTGGAAAAGAACATGAAAATGTGGAATGGCTGGGGTTCCTTAAGGACTGGGCAGCCATATTGTACTATAACTGATATGTGTCACTTCTTCTATTTCAGATCTTTATACCCTTTTGCTTTGTTCACCTCTTCTTGAGTTTGACTTAATGTAGGCATAAATTGGATGACAACGATTGTTTAAGACAATCTTACTCATATGTATGCATGTGCCAATAATATAGCTTATATATCACGATAATTGCCTAACCTTTACACAATGGTTTATGATATTATCGCAACCTCAGTTCTACCCACCATGTTTTTCAAACTTTAATGGTACTCATTCAGTTAACAGATATATGATATGAATGTTGCCTTTAAATTTGGCAAAATAAGGACACTTATAAAACAGCTATTCTTATGCAGCCACTCAAATGCGACAGCCCGCTCACAAATGTAATGCAGGTGTAGGTAGTGGTGATATTTTGAATATCGTGATATATTGTATAACTGATTATCAGCACATGCCTACTCATATTTATCCAAGCCTTCGTAAAAACATGCATTCCAAGTTTCTCGTAAGAAGCATTATGTAAGATGAAAATGTCTAAAGCCGAGCTGATCTCCATCTCACCTGTGTCGTGTACAGTAGTCCTGAAGCATCGTAGAGAGACTGTGTAGCTAGTTTGATGTTATACATCACTGTGCATAGCAAATGGGTTCTCATTGTATAGCTTATCATCCAGCAATTCACTGCCTCCCTCTGAGTGTATATCCACTGTGATCTACTCGATGGGCACGAAGAAGAAGAAAAAAAACTGTTGCACTTTTTAGAGCTTTGTTTTGTTGCTTTTATCTGTCATTGTGTGTTTGTTTTAAGAGTTTCTATGATGAGCGAATCAGTTTCATGAGATGCCTCCAGTTTTTGAAGACAGCAGACCGAGTGTTGTACAGGAAAAGATGGACAGTTGAAAAGACGTATGAATTATACTCCATGGTACAATATGTAGTTATTCCCAATACCAGATGTTATCCTCCTGTTTTATTATGTCCATTCAGATGATTTATATTTCAATAAATGAGATTTGATAATGTGATTTGTTTTGGATTTGGTAGTTTGTCTTTTGGTTTGCAGCTGTGTGCGTGTGCGCGCGTGCATACATGACATGGCTAATAGTACTAATGAGTAATATTCTAATTTCAGACCAAACATGTTTTAGTGTGTGTGTGTGTGTGTGTGTGTGTGTGTGTGTGTGTGTGTGTTATCCTGTTTGGCATCTTCGGTGTGCCAGACTCTCCAGTTTATCTACAGATGGGCTACAGTCAGTAACTGCACACCTACAAACTGCACCTATATGGTAGGTTTACCTGATAAAAGTCCTAATAGGTGTAGCTACAATGGAAATAATAAAAAAAATACTGGCAGCTGGATACTTAAGTAGCAATTGTAGATATCATAAATGATAAAAAAAAAAAGAAAGAAAAAAAAGGTGTAGGCGTCACGTTTGTTTTCCGGGGTGCGGAATTATATTCAAACATATTTATTACAACTAACAAAGACCGGGTTTACATTTCACGCTGCCAACCAGCAGCCGTGCTCACTTACAAACACAGACAGACATACACAACGAGAGACAAGCGGGTATTTAAACACTTAATCATCACGAACTAACGACAGGCAGGTGGGGACAATCACATCACGCGACAAAGACAAGGAAACACATACACACACAATCACGTGGCGTCCGTTGTTGTGGCGACAGCCACGCTATTGTCTCGCGCACCGCCGGGCGCGTGACAGTAGGACATTCCCAGGTTGTTTTGCACCTGCTAACAACATTTCTGACATCTTCTTTCTGCCTAATGATGTGTTATAGTAAAAATAAAAATAATATATATATATATATTTTTTAAACTATTAACAATAAAAGCAAATACAATATATATTTTTCAATAAAAAGTATATTGTAAATAAAAAGTGAAAGTAAAACCCTACTCCTGTCCGAATCAGGTTAGACATTGGTGACATCACTACAAGGGCAGTGGTGGCTCAGTGGTTAGGGCTCTGGGCTACTAATCAGAAGGTCGTAGGTTCAAGCCTCAGCTCTGCCACTGTTGGGCCCTTGAGCAAGGCCCTTAACCCTCCCTGCTCCAGGGACCCTGTGCTCTGACCCCAGCTTACCAACATGCTGGGATATGTGAAGAATCAATTTCACTGTACTGTACATGTATATGTATATGTGACAATAAAGGAGCATTCTATTCTATTCTATCAGCGGTTAAGGTTCTGTTCTAGTCACCGGACGGTTCCGAGTTCGAAATCTCAGGGCTGCCAGAACGCCACTGTTGGGCCGCTTCAGCTGCTCACTTCTATGATTGTGATATTCCTCATTGATTTGTAAATCTCTTTGGATTAAACTACCAAATGAATGCATGTACAGTCGAGTTCAAAAGTTTGCACCCCCCCATTGTTTTTGAATGGAAAATAAATGGAAAATGTACCCCTATTTTACAATTTATCGACAAAAAAAATGTAATTCCAAGATATTAAAAATGAAATGTGGCATGATGCAGAATTACTACAAAAATAATTTGAAAAGCGCTTTTGCCATGAAGAAGGCAGGAAGAATGTGCAGGGGGCTACGGAGGGGTAAGTATTACAAGTAAGAGGATCCAAAAGCTGCTCAGAGGATACGAAAGTGGTTGGAGGCAGTTATAAAGGCAAAGGGTGGGCATACGAGTTATTATAGAATATTTATATCACATTCAGAAAGGGGGATGCAAACTTCTGAACAGGTATGATTTTTTTTTTCACTATTAATATCTTAACATACACTGTATTTTTTACTTTATTTGTTACAACCCTAAATGTGTTGTTTCTATAAATTACATTTCCTTGTCCTCTTCATTTTGTCTTTGGGTGTGCAAATCTTTGCATTCGACTGTAAATCTCCACATTTCCTCATATTTATATCATCAGTAGAAAGTAACCTAAACCCACTGGAATGCAGTGACTAAGAGCTTCTTACTCAAAAAATTGAATCCTTCAACACCCTTTTTAACATTGATGAGCAAGTCATATTGAAATCATCTGCTGCTTTGAACTCCGTGATTCACCGACCTCATTCCCAAATGTCCATCCATCTGTGCGTCGTCCTTCCTGGCAGGTCTGAAAAAAACGTGCTTCTTCCCACTCCACTATTCATCAGTCATCTGGCACCTCCATTTGCCCCACAGCTCTCCCCTAAAAACCTTAATATGTGATTGTTCATGAAGTGGACAGGAGTAACTGCACATTAACACTGCAAGAATGACATTTCTGCAAGGGCTGTGTTTGACATTTCGTATTCAGACGAAGGCATTGTGTGGCTAATAGAGACGTATGTGCGGCGTTACAGTGGCGGACAGCTGACATGTGCAAGCTTTGGCCAATTTGCCCCAAAGCAATCACAAAGGCTTGCTTAAGCAATCTGGGCCACGGCCATGCAAATAAACAACGGCAAAATGAACTCAGTCACTCACAGCTAATATGAAGAGTTTTGCGTCCGGGGATATCAGAAACATAATAAATGTATCAACGCTGGCTAATTGTGTCTAGGCTGTGTTATACTGGGTGATAAACATGCAATAAATCATCATTTTGTCCTTTCAAAAGTTTACATGCTTGGCTGTAAATCAACAGCGTCAAAGCAGAGCTTTGTGTTCTAGTGTGGCGCAAACTGGATGTTAATTTTGTGTGTTATATAACGTTTATAGAGTCTATAACAATTAAAGTAAACCGTTTTCTGGACAAAAGACCAGTGTATTGAGTTTCATTTTGAGCTAATACACCTGAATGTCCACACACTGCAGGACACACAGTGTGTTGAATTAACACTTACAGTGTTTATATAAGTCCATCTGAACATTGTATTTGTAGTCTACATTGTAGTGTAGACTTAATTCAACACTAAATGTGCTTATTCGACACTGTAAGAGTTATACACACTGTACGTGTTATTTAACACTGTAAGAGTTATACACACTGTAGGTGTTATTTAAACTCTCTTCTAATAGAGTTTACAATTGTGCTAAAACTAATTATTAAAAGAAGCTGCAGGATGATTGTTGACATTCAGTTCTGTATTATTGTACTGTTAAAGTGAAGAAAGGATGGAAATGTTCATGCAACCCCACAATGGCTGCCAGTACAAGGACATTTCACTGTGATAGTGTGCTAATGAATGCCTCCTCGTTCTTCTCTGAATTTCACTTGTTAAAATATTTATTACTTGTTGAAAAAAATTTGAGCCCTAATGGGCCATGAAGTTCAGCTTGACGCTTTATTAGTGTTTCAGTTTGGCCTTGCCATCACAAGTTCTTCCTTTTTAGCCATCATTAACTTTTGTTTTTACCCCAATGCCCCCATATCAAGTTCAAGTTCAAGTTCAAGTAGGTTTTTATTGTCCATAGATGAGAAAAATATTTGTGTATTTTCTTTGATGTTCAATCAGTTTGATTGTATAGTTCTGTGTGTACCTTTATATATGCATTTATTATTATATAAACACCAATATTTCTGGATTTGATTGAAGAATTGGCTGCATTCAATATTAGTATTTTCCTCAATTGTTCTTAAAAAGCTTTTTAGTTATTATTTAGCTTAATACTTGATGGGCTATTTACACAATGCTTTTTATCCAATTACTGAATTTACGTTGCACTCCTGTTCCAAAAATAAGACCAAAGCAGCTTTGACTGCTTTAAAGCTTCTCTCCTGCGCATCACTGCACCATTTTTGACTTTAACCACTAAAAGTGAACATGTTTTGGGTCACGGTAACTGAAAATGAATTGGACTGACACGTGGTCACATGACTATGTCCCAGTTTTCCATGTGTCTTGTATTTTCTGGGTTTAACCTCTGCCTGCCTTCCTGTTTTGGATATTAATTTGGATTTGCCTGTGACAACCTTCCTGTCTTCTAGCTCAAGCCATGGATTATTATGTTAGTTAGTGGATAAGCATAAATACTCTGCAATTACATCCATTCGCCTCTAGCACTCTTGTGTAACATTAGCATTAACACTTATGTCCTGTTAACTAATCAGCAAATCGATAGACTCATCTATTTTACATTTAGAACAACGTCAGCCCAGTGCCGTCCATTACATCTGAATGGGACCAAAGCCATGTTTACAAGGGCAATGAAATGTTCACACATTACATTGCAGACCACTGAGCGCGGAGTCGAGCTTGCGGTGAACATGGTGCACATGGCGCGCATGGCTTAGTGTCCACCCGAAGTCATAGCTAATAAAACAGGCCGATCCTCGTACTCCAGGAGGCTGAATCGAATCATATTTTCCAACACGGCTCAGGCGCCAGCCAGCGATGGCAAGATCAGTGGAGACAAAGCATGTCCTGAGTCCTGAACACTGGTGGTCGAGGCTTTTGCCAACCAGAGCGCTAAACCGAGATTAATTCCTTCCTTTTTTGGGCTAAGCGGGGGGTCTATTGAAATGTACCCATAAAACACTATGGAGCATGGTTGCCAGATATTGGGCCCACGACTTGCGAGGAGCAGTGTTTTATTTTTTTTCCCTTTAAACATCTGGGTCTTCATCTCCCACAAGCGAACCATGGAGAACGACTTGGGTTCTTGCGGGCGGAATGAAATGCGAGCCATCTGGTGCCCACCGTCGATCTATTAAAGGTGTTAAAAAATCAGAGTGGGGAGAAAGCTGTGAAAGGTTTGCCATCAACATTGTTGATCTGACACTGAGCAGCAACGCTCCAGATGTGCCTCGAAATGCCTAATCGTTTTATCACAACTGGAAGAAATGGGTAATGTCTCGTGCACGAACAGCTTTCTGTGGAAACCTGCGAAGAAGTTGACGATCTTGTAATAAAATTTCCCCCGGAGCTCAGTACTCTTCTGAACAGGCACCGAGCCATTCGACACACGCAATAAAACAAAGCATTCCTGATTCCTTTTTTCACACGAGACGTCAACTAGATAAATAGTTTATTGCTTTTGATCGCATAAACAAATCATAACTCGGTGCCACATGTTACTGGAATGTGTGCTAGTGGATGACACTGATATGGGAGTCTTTAGAAAGCATGGAAAAACAAAGGGCCAGTCCAAACCTTAAAGAGCTGTCAAAAACACATAATAATAAGCTAAAGCTATATATTTAATAAATTAAATGAATAAACTCCTTGTAATAAAAAAAATAAAATCAAACACATTAGAGGATGTAAATAATAGTGAGCAAAAACAAAGCATTGTTCATCCCGCATAAGGAAGATTTGAGATAAAAAAAATAATTAACCAAAAAAATTTTTTTTCAAAATGTTTGTTAGTACCTTATTTAGTCACAAAAATATAGTGAATCTTATTTATAGATAAAAATGAACGCAAAAAAAACAACATCGTTTTTTATTCATATCTCTAAATTACATCTATGATACATTTGGTATTTACAGAGCCTGCACTCTAATGCAGTGTATCAGCCATCCTTCAGGAAATGAAGAATACATTTAAGGAGAATGTACAGCAGTCTTTTTGCGTTCCTTAAAAAAACTGTTGGCTTTCTGAGTGTCCTGTCGAGTCTTTTTCGATGCGCTGGACTTCGACGAGGTCAAGCTCGAGGTCACGCAGCTGCTTTAGAGGCCTAAGCCAAGGAGCACGATCATCTGAAGGCACAATATTAGCACGGCAAGAGAAGCCCCTCCCCTTGTGGGGGTGGCGCCTGAGAATGTCCTGTCGTGATTGGACCTGCCATGATCCTGCGAGTGGGCCTGGACCGTGATGTAGCCGTTTATGATGCGGACGACTGGCGGTGGCGGTTCCACCGTTGTGCTGTGAATAGAGGAGAAAACAACAGAATGTTAAGGCTCAGTTATGAAAGGGTTTATGTATCAGTGTTTATATCAATGTTTTGTCTGTAGGAAAAATGGAGACCCATACACGTCCTGCCTTTACAAATTGTCAGAATGGGACAAAAAGCGTGGATGTGGGTTACATATAAACATCGGATCATGCCAAGGAACTTTGTAATGTTCAGTGAATCTCTCTAGACCCAAAACAAGGCTGTTTTATCAATCATCTGTGTTGTACATGGAAGCAATTTACGGTAATTGTACAAATTTTTGTACAAATGAGTCAAACTTGCCCAGTTATTTCGCAAATTAACCAGCATCATGGATACAGATGATCCCTGACCTGACTTCCTGTTTATATCCTCAGAAAGATGTACAGTGAGGTCCAAAAGTCTGAGTCTACTACCAAGTGAACTGTTTTATTTCATTATACAAAATGTTACTACATTAGATAAAACACACAAATCAATTTTTACCTGTTTGAGGAACCCACATATGATATCTGAGTATTCCGTTTACACACCATTCACTACATTTTCTCAAATGGTTGTTATATGTCACGCAAACGGTAACACATGTACGCTCCTAACACAGTGTTAATTGTTGTGGTCTCTTAATGGCGAACACCTGCCATTGATTAAATTGGTATGCTCCACTCTACGTTTTTTTATTTATATCAGTGAAGAATGATTGAATCTTATTTAAGATGTATAATTTTAACAAAGTTGTGTTAGTATTTCATAACTGGACTCAGACTTTTGGATCCAACTAGATTTGTACTGAATTTGTACACATGGCTTAGTCTCGAAGGCCAGACGTCTAGCTTTTCATCAATAAACATGGCCAAGAACTGCCTACTTTCACAGGAAGAGGCCATTTGACTGGCATTGCACACGACCAACAACAGACCTTTTCCCATAGCCCATTGGCAAACACACAAGGGTAATCTTGCTTACTAGGCACTAACTGGAATAATTTTGAGAATTAAATATTATAAAGACAATATGCTGTGAACTTTTTTCAATCAAGTGACTATGTCTTGCTCCAAAAAGCTTGTTTTCAGTGCAAAGAATTGTGTATACACGGAAGTCCGGATAGCCAATCAGATTGCAGCCTTCAAGATTCAGAGGTAAGTGTACAAACGATATCAGATGCTCAATGGACTGTGGGCAGAGGTTGAAGGGTTTGCCCTCCCAAAAACACACTCTGCGTACAACTGCTAAGCAAAGAAGATAGTCCAAGGATAATGGATTAATGGTGTGGTATGGATTTGATAGCTTTGCTAAGAACCGGATCGAGTTAGAGGTGGCTTTCCAGTGAACATTGGGAGATGGGTGGTGGCTGGTTTAAAGACAGCTAGCAGAATTGGTTCTTTGTAAAGGTATCCTTGAAGCCATAAGTTACTGAATGGCACACGACATGGAAGAATCTGGTCAGTACTGCTCTTGAATTGGCTTTTCCAAATACCTATTTACTAATAATATAACATGCTGTAACACAAAGACTAATTGTAACACACAATAACACACTGTTGTAACATATTGTAACACATTGTTACTACAACACTAACACGGATGTAACACATTGTTACTACAACACTAACGCACAGTTGTAACACATTGTTACTATAACACTAACGCACAGTTGTAACACATTGTTACTATAACACTAATGCACAGTTGTAACACATTGTTGCTATAACATTAACACAGTCGTTATGTTATATGAGTAATATTTACTAATTCCTTTCATTTAAATTCTTAATTTTTCTCTCTCTAAATCTCAGCCAAATTTATTTTCTGCATATTGATTGGTTCCAGCAAGTGCCACTTACGCGACAGTCTTCCCGTCACCTCTACTCACAAAATAACCAATCGAGACCTGCATTATTTTGCATAAGGTTTAAACTTAATTAAACACTTCAGTTTGAAGGAAATAAGTGGGATAACGTTGCCAAAAGAGAAATTGGTAGGCATTTATTGCCATCAAAACTGAATACTGAGGCAAAACTACATGTTAATTTTCATCAGAGTCATATGCTTGTAATAATATTTACTTTGCATTGATTGGCCTTGGCTGTGACGCATGGGTGCTTGATGTAGAAGTTACTTTCACTTTTTTCCTTTCTAACCTTTCTTTCTTTTTTCCCTTTTAAATCCTTAGTCTTAATGAAGGTTTACTTAAGCCTGACTTGAATCTGCCAATGCCCTTTGACAGTTAGCATTAGGCAATGCATCAAAGCAATAGCAGAAAAGCAGCTATTCATCCTCCCACTGCAAACCGAAGGGTTGAGGGAAAGAGGGGGCTGCGTGTTTTCAGAAGAATTCAAGCTACAAATACTCTCTGATTTTTAAAAATCCTGGTGGAACAATGACGATCGAGGAACATGCACAAACATTTAGCATTGACCTTGATCAACAATTTCTAGCTTGGATGTTTAAAATAATCCATCATAGCACTGTCAGGCTCGTGCGCCGTCTCGAATGTGCGAGTTTATAAAAATGTGCAGGCACAATAAATATGGCTATTTTTCCAATGCAAAGGGACGGAGAGAAAAATAAAGGCTGTCGAGTCGGGTAAAGTCTGGCACGAGTCAAGGTTAGCCTGCTCTTTGCTTTGTGAAACAGAGGAGAAAAGAACGAATAAATTGTTTCAGGGCTTGTTTTTCTTTTTTCGAAAGTGAAATCACATCCACTTCCTCTGACTCTGTCAACAGTTTCTGCAGACGGATGGGATTCAGAGGTCCAGCTAGTTTCCCCCCCGTCTTTATGAGTCCAGCTGGCTAAGGACACAGGACCTGGATGGTTTGTACATGTTAGTTTAGAATTGTGGACAAATTAATTTGACAGATTCTCTGGAGCCCTAGGATGATGACGGACATATGCGTGTGTGTGGGAGAGAGAGCGAGCGAAACACTAGTCTCTCTATAATAAGGCCCCTGGACAACTCAGTAAATCCTTGTTGGCTGAACGTTTGGGTCCCAGTTGAGTTTTCTCTGCTGCAGGTAATAATAAATTCAGTTTATATCCAGAAATTATTGTTTGCTTTTACAGTCTGGGTTTCACCTGCTGCGGAGCGCGGGAGTATATTTTAATAAAGAATCTGTTAAAGGGATATTTTTTGCACTGGGTAGCGTAGGCGACGGCAAAATAGACATGAGCCCTGTATACATTTTAAAGCCAGATCGTGGCATTTTTACAAACATAGTACGTCCGGGATACTAGGATATTTCTTTTAGAATTAGTGTATAATTGGTAGACATATCCCTGAAAACAGGGGCTTAAGTGAGCTGAACGTAATTTACACTCACGCGATAGTTATTTAGTTTAGCTAGGGGTGTTTAACGTGTTTCGTTTCTATATCTCTGTAAGGTCTCGATGTAAGGTCACTTGTTTGAGTGGACTAAATTGCCACTTTAACTTAAAAAACTCCTTAAATGATGGATGCCTTGTCTTTCATTTTTCCTGAGGAAGTCCTCAGGTTTCAACTGTTGGTCCACTGGCGTTCAGAGGGTAAAGGATCCTTTCGTGTCTCAGAGCGAGAGACCAGTTCAGGCAGATGCAGGGCTGCAGGGGGGATGATAGGATCGCAGTCTCATGTGTATGTATGTCTGAAGTGTGAGATGTGATAGCGGGGAAGCCTCCAGGACTCTCCATATCAGAGAAACACAACTTCCTGCCAGACTCTGTCCTCACTTGCCGTGCCCTCAAGCTAAACACCTCTAACCAACACTATACACACTATATACATTGCGTTCAGCTACACCAGCTGCTTCAATCTCTTGCTCACACGGAACACAAGGAAACTCCCGGAAACACCTGCATGATGTAAACGGATAGTGTCCTACAGTTGTGTTACCTGCGAAACAGCAGCAAGAAGGAGGGACATTCTTAAATTTGATCTGGAGGATTTCCAGAAATCCTTACATTGGTTACTAAAAATTCTTCAAACCTTGCAAAAATGATTGCTGTTAGAATCTTTTATTGTGTTACTACTTGGACATTTTTCTCTTTACATATCCCAATGCCTGTTCTCACACAAAAAAGCAGTTCAAAGCGCATGATCGGCCTTCAGGGCACCCATGAAATAGTTAGGGGTTAAGCTTCTTGCTCAAGGGCTCAGCCATGGTAGCACATGGCTTCCTGTGGCACTCGTACCCTTTCAGCTTCAAGTTCACTCCTGTCAACCTCTGACAATCTGAGGACTTGAACTTCTGGCCACAGGTGCAGGTCCTTAACCAGAGAAGATTTCAAGTAGAACCTCTTTAGGAGGCTAGAACCGTTAACTATCCAAAGAACTGGTTTAATACTGGTTTGTCTCTCTGGGGGAACCCTTGAAGATTATATGTAGAACCCTAAAACAGAGGGTTTACCTTATTAGAGAGGATTGCAAGTAGGGATTCTTGGGAATCGAAAAACTTTTAACTATTCAAACAATTCTTGAGGAACCCTAGTTCCATTTAACACCTTAAAGGGTTCACCGGCTTGTCCATGAGGGGGAACCATTGAAGGTTTTATGTAGAACTCAACAACAGAAAGTATTGCTTTCAGAAAGGGTTCCAAGTAGAACATCTTTAGAAAGCCAGAACAGTTAACCATCTAAAGAACTCCTAAGGAGCATTTTTTCTAAGAGTGTATATGCTTCACTAGGAAACACTGAACACGCCAAGATAATAGCTGTTTGTTTTAAAAGATTGAAAAGTTCTACCAAAGGCTTAACTCACCTTTCCTCCATGCGGACCCAGAGGTCGTTGAACTGCCGGTGGCGCTGCTTCTTCAGCCTGTTGCGTCGTTTTTTCTTCAGCTTGCGCTCCACTTTCTCAAGAAGCTCCAGGCTGTCTGGGAGCAGCAGGTGGGGTGGGGGATCCTCCTCCTCCATGGGGCGCCATTCTCGGTCTTCATGAAGGAAGGCTTCCATTGGCGACTCCACATCTGAAGCATTGTCGTCCTCTCCGTCTGTAGGACGGCTGGATCTCTTGCCACTGTGAAGGAACGAAGAAGGGTTTCAGGGAAACAGCCGAGTTCAAAGAAATGGTCGGATTTTACAGACACAGATTAGGCCTAGTTCTGGATCGCATTGTGGTCAGTGGGTGTTTTCCCACTGGAAATCCCTTTCTAGTCAAAAATGCGTAATCGGTGTCTGGATAACTAACACAGCATGTTCCATTGGCATTGGAGTTGGTTAAAAGAGAATTGGTTTAAGCAAATTGGATCGGTTCTGTGAAAGAAGAGCTTATTTGGACACTTTGTTGAACAAGCGATCCAGACAGTTCTATCATGACCGCGTTACTTTCCGATCAGACATATTCATAGTTCAAGAGGAAACATTTGAAACATGCATCACATCAATAGCAAGCCAGAACCATTCATATAGATGCTATTTTCTCCATTAGAAACTAGAAGAAGGCCTTAATTGTCTGAGGTTTGTACATTTTTGGGGTGGAAGTGAAGATGGCATTGATGAAGCAGAATCCTGGTTTTCTGGAGATAAAAAAAAAAAGAGCATCTGCTTCTGATAGAAGCTCAATCTGGCTCCAAGAAACGTCTTCACTGACGCACATACATGTGGCTTCAAATGGTGTCTGAAACATTACAGGAATCTATTACAATGGCAATGGTGCAAATAAGTTGGGACGCCAAACTTTCTCCGACTTGGTGGTGCATGGTTTTATTTTTTTACTTCGGAACTTTCTCGACCGCAGGCTTCCAGTGTCTCCTCCAATCTGGCAACCCATCCATTTTATAAATGCCTCGGTGTGTGTTTGGTGTGTGTGTGTGTGTGTGTGTGTGCTTGTGTAAGAGAGGGAGAAGAAGAAGAAAGAGAAGGAGACAAGGTGGAACAGTGCTCTGTCCGCTCCCTGCATATTTCGGATGATGACTTGATAAAGCGATGAGATGTTGTTCTTGGGTGTCCAATGACCATCTGCACTACTGCCTGTAAGGCATTCTCTGTGCGTGCATGTGTGTGTGTTATGGATCATGAGGGGGGAGTAAGACATTTAAAGGAGAAAGCAGAACGGAGAGATGAACTAAGCGATTGTGTTATCTGATTCGGAGACGGAGATAGCCACCCAGAAGGTGGAGCGAAATAGACGGAGCGCTCGAATTCTCCTGAAACCCATAAAGTCCAGGAGTTTATGGCCTTATAGATTTAAGAAAGGGGCAAACTTTGAATGAGACAGTGAGGCTTAAGCACTGCTCCCCTGTGCTTCCACAACTTTTTATAGGCTGTAGGAACTTCACATTAAGATTTATTTGTTCCTTGTTGTAAACTATATATGAAGTGTATAACGGTGGCTTTATAGCGCAGATTAGGGCCTCCAGTAAGGGCAAACTGTAGTTCTTATTCTGAGGGGGGCTCAGTCGAACAGTGTTAATGGAGATTAGCATGACTCCTCAAGAATTAGAATGATCTATTAGCATTTCTTCCTTGTCGGGCCCTTATGAGTTATACATATAAGTAACGCTAAATCAGCTCTGCTAGGATAGCGGCTTCAGAATTTGTCCTGCCTTGCACCATCCTTTGTATTTATTCTATTCTTCTATGTCTTCACCTTGATTCTAGACATACAATATTTTGCATCACTATATACTCATAGGATGACAATTATCTACCTGACTTGAGAATGACTAGAGCTTGACCAATCTCTTCTTCTTTTACATTCTTCAAGGTCTACATTACCCAAGCAGGTTTGACCCAGGTATTCAGCAAGCTCATTACTTGGCTCATTCTGTTATGTTACTTCATATTCTGTGCACAAGTGCACATCGACAGGCGCATTTCTAAATAGCTAATCAGGTTAGTATTGTAGTATTGATGATTAAGAAGTTTCAGACTGGCTTTTATTTCCGTTCTTTAAAACCAGGATTGAGCAACACATATCAGGTTATGTGAATGTTGTGGCAACGTTGTGAACCCTGCACACAATGGCTCCATTCTGGCCCAGAGCTGGAGAGCCAGCTGAACCTCTGCATTTGATTAAGTGGACTGGTTTATCCAAGGCAGCATGGGATCACTGATCTGGACTGTTTACCCACAAGAAGGCATTTTCATCCAGTCCAACAGAAGAGCAGGTCAAAATGACCACCTATCATTTCTTACTAAAAGTGGAATAAAAACTTAACTGAAAATTTAATTTGAAACTCAAATTCTATGAACATTCTCTAATGAGCATTTTTGCATCGTACTGTATTGAACTTTAATTGTATTGTTATATTGTAATTGTACTGTTTTGTATTCTAATTTATGTGCCATTACATCAAAAGGAATTACTTGTACATTTAAAATAGATATTATATTAAAATAGATATTATTACATTACATATAATCATTTAAAAAATAGATATTGTCACAAAGCAGCTTTACAGAAACCCAGATGTAGATCTAGATCCCTAATGAGCAAGCCAGAGGCAACAGTGGCAAGGAAAAACTCCCTGAGACGACATGAGGAAGAAACCTTGAGTGGAACCAGACTCAAAAGGACAGAAGGACGCCCGATTGTGGGATTTTGATCTGATTGAATAAAATTTTGGAGTTTCTTTTGAAAAATCTTTTGATTAAATAAAAAGTACATCTTGTACTTAGAGAATAAAAGGTTCTGAATCTGAAAATAAAAAATCACATTTACATGTGAGATGATATTCAGGCCATTTTTTATGCTGAGAGTCACAAGATGAAATAATAACAGCTATATAAAATGACTAAGGTTTGTAAAACTGAAGCAAAAAGGTGATTTCAGTTGCAGTCCCGTTCCCTTCATCTTATTTGCACTCTTACCTCTTAACATCAATGAGATATAGATAAGGTATATTCAGAGATGGAAAATATATAAGATACTTAATCTAGATAAGATAATATATATGATACTTAAGTATAATTTTAGGGGATTTATACTTTACCTGAGTATAACTGAAATTTAATACCTGTACTTAAAAAAAAACAATCGTGACTTAAACTTTTTTGTTTCTGTGCCTTTTAACTTTATTTATGAACTATATTTAAGACACCGAATCAAATCCATATCAATTTGTATGGATTTCTTATGGAAGCCATAAGAAAATGTACAAACGCACACACTTTCACTAAAGTATAATTTTTCTATAAGTTTTCCACTTATAAGTTTTAGTATATTAAAATTCAATTTTACAATTGTATGACTGTAAAATCAGAAGAAATGGCTGTTTCACAGTTTGGCGTTTAATAGCAATGATTGTAAGTGCACACCTTGCTACATTTTAGTTCACACTGTATGAAGAAAACCTGGCCTGATGGTTACAGAGCACCCTGATTGAGGCCGTAGAGCCGCGACCCTGACTCTGATCTCCCTCTGTAAATACTGCCCCCCGACACGGGGTTTATTTTTGCAGCCAAATCGCCACCATCGCAGGGCCAAATGGCGCAATTAGGTGATTAGCAGATTACAGTCGGCTGCCGCCTTTAAACATTCGCCGCTTGACTTGCTGGCTTGGGCCGGTTCTGGAAGGAAGCGGCCGATGAAGCGGTCTTGAACTCGTCTTTGATGACGGAGAGAGAGACGTGGATGGACACGGAAAAACAAAAAAAAGGGAGGCTTATTACCGGGGAAAATGTTTTCAATTATTTACAGACGAGGACGAACAGAGCTGAACATCTGTTTCGGTGAAATCGTACAACCGAAGCGCTCGCAAAACAATTTCCACTGGATTTCCAGTCCACGAAAATGGACGGCGAAATAAATAAACAAGACGCAAAGGCCTTCGGGCAGAGCTAGCAAGGCGGTGTGGCACGTGTAACGTTACACCGATGTAAGTGATAAAATATGGTTGAAAATTTCACAGGCTTCATGGGCAGGTCGCGATATAATGGCAAATTTGTACAGAGCATGGCCGCTTCCCCTCCCCACCCTCTCTTCCTGTTCTCCGTCTGGTTCTCCCAGTGCTGTCCGAATTGCTTGAGTGAAACAACGACTTCGAAATCGCACTAGCTTGTGAGTAAATTGTGTTGACGCCGTGAAGAAACATAAGAGCACAGATTAGCATGCTCATGGCTCTTGAGAGTGTTTCAGAAACACTATACTCCCCACCGGAAAGTAGGATCAAGGATGTGGCCTTGAAACAAAAACCCAACACAAAACAAAGAATTGCGCAAAAAAAGGACAAATTAAATAAGCAGTGTTGTTCATGTGTGCCTTTCTGAAGTCCCTCGGTGGTTTTCTCGGAAGTAGGAATGTCTATAGAACCCGCTGTGGTCACGGTGGTTCGGTTACAGTGGTGTTAAGGTTTTAGTTTTAGTCTTCGGGGGGGAAAATGGACGGACCTGCGAGAAAATCCGTTTGCGTGTTTAAGTGTGTGTGTTACCTGTTAATGGGCTGGCCAGCTGGCGTGTGCTCCACCTCATAACCTTGGCTTCTCAGAACATCGATCACTGTGTTGTTGCCCAGGAAGTGACCTGCAATATAAACACAATGGAGCAATATTTCACAATCTGGCCCAAAGAGCTGACCTGAATAAACACACATTCGTGCTTGTCAGTTTACAGGAAGCGAGTGTTTGACACAGGCACCTCTTGTCAAAGGTCGACAAAGTCCTCTGGTTTTACAGGCAACAATGGCACAGCGTAAATAATCCCACAAGCCCTTCAGCCTGTCCGTGGTTGGGAGATTCCCTACGATAATAGGATTGGAGTGGGCCTTGTCTATGTGTGGCCTAAGATTCAGAGAAACGGTGGGTTTTAAAGTGCACAGCTATTTAAAAAAAAGCTTCTCTTTTGGTGCAGTGTATTATGGCACAGGAGTGTTTTTGGGCCTGAATGAGGCAGCAAAAAGGCAGCGCAACTCCAGCTGAAGTCCACAGCCAATCACAACCGACCTTAGCAGTTCTACGAAGATATGCTATTATTGCTGTATGCCTCCAACAACAGCCTCTGAGGCATATAGCAATAGTAACATATCTTAGTAGAACTGCTAAGGTCTAAGGCAGAAAGCGCTGCCTCTCAGTCATCGTTTAGGGCAAAAAACACAGCCGTGCACAGGTTTGAGGTCGTCAGCAGCAGGGTTTGATGCTCGGTGTGTAACAATATGAAAAGCTTTAAGATACTCTATGATGCTGTACAACTCAATATCACGGTAGTCAACACAGTAACTGCTTCCAACCTCACACTTTTTCCCTCAGAGCAATTTGGTATCATTCCACCCCCTAGGCCTGGCATCCCAAAGTTTAAAGGTGGAATTGTATGGTTATATAGTTCCACTAAATTACTCTTCCTGCTTGACGATGGAATGTTTGTAACATGTAAAAGTGTTTCTAGATCTATAATACGCATATAATATTAAGGATACCTTAAAAAAAAAAAATCTGTGATTCGCAATATTGCTAGCCAATGGATCTCCCCGTTTTCTTCATTTCAGACTTCTATTTACATTTTTCTGGCCTGGAAATTAGCCCCGCCCCTTACCGAATCTGTGCTTCTCAGCTCCACCTCTTTTTCTGAAAATGCAACTCAATGTTTTGATTGCCATTCTTGTTTTCATTGCCATTCTTGTTTTCATTGCCATTCTTGTCGCAGGCAGCAGAGGGAGCCAAAAATAACAAACTGCTCCTTTAATGATAATGTTTGATACAAGTGTATGAAGATTTGGGCGTGTATTTAGGGAAAAGATCTTGGGTGAGACAGACTTGCATTACTTGTTAGCTACAGGACAAATCTAAAGAAGCAAACACGTCTTGGCTGATGAACTACATTTGGGGTAAAGGGGAAATTGTGTGCATTTGATTTTTGCCTTTCAATGGTGTATAACAGTGCATCAAGTTTTTTGGTTTGGGGAAACATGTTAGGGGTTCGCTCTTAGCCTTCAGTAGTTTACCAAACTCCATATTACATGTTACATGTCAAGGTAAAAAGTAGAAGTACCATTTTTGAAAATCCTGTCGCATTTTTTAAGGGGAAATAATGTGATGTCATTTATAGCGTTATAGTATTATGTAAACAGCACACACATTTCACATTTCTTTATCACAGCATACTGTCATATACCATCACCCTCCTATTGTGCATTTGTGAGTGAGAGAGAGTAAGAGAATATGGGGTGAGTGAGTCGGTCAGCCTTTAGACCTGCGTGAAGCAAGGCATTGTGGGTTCAGGTTCTCCGCTCGCTCCGTATCTCACACAAAGGGAAACGGGGCCACATTGTCCCGAGCAGCTCAGCCATATAGCAGAAACAAAGGCCTGCTCTTTCATTGGGCCGTGGCGCCTGACCCACGCCACTCGGGCGCAGCCAGGGCACACACACACACACACACACACACACACCGCTCGCCGAGGAGAACCTTGGAGCCGATTCCACGCTAGAGCTTTCTGTTTAGAGATGATTCAGTGATTCAGTGCTGTAGCCGATTTTGAGTCTTTAAGAGAAGGATGGCTGTGCTTGTTTATCTTCAGATATTCACAAGAAAACGATGGCGAAGGCAGCCAGATGACGCATTGTTTGTGCAAAAAACACAAACTTGTAAAACAAGCAAGAGATCAAAGATATCAGCACAGTGTGAGGTTTTAAAATTTTTAAAGCGTCACTTGGCTGCAGGTTTAATATCTATAACTATGTGATAATTGTTTGACCTTCCACTTTCCCTGTCATAATGATGAGAAAATATTTAGGCTACACACACATACAAACACACACACACACACACACACACACACATGCAGAGCCCAGCTGATGGGGATTAATGTGTGGCTTTAAGCGGGTCAAGCCAAAGGGAAGCTCCAAGCTTTGTGCTCTGAGACTTATCCTTTGAGCTTCCCTCTGTTAGTGATCACTGACTGCTGGACCTCCCAACTACACTCCCAGAGCTTGCCAATGACAGATCAGAAAAAAAACAAAAAAAACAGCATTCGAAGATGAAAGTGGTTTGTGAAAGTTGTTAGTGAAAGCTGCTTTTATAAAAGCAACAGTTTGGCCGAGTCTTTTATAGCAGTTAACATTAGGATTTGGGCAGCAGCTGCAGCTTGATCTGCGCCACATCGCTATAAAAGGGCAACTTTCAAACCCCAAACTCACTGAAAGAAAACCAAACATGGCACACGATTGATATTAAAGCTTCCATGCTTCTATGGTCAATGATCGTCACGCTTTTTTGGGGCTTCAAATTGGAAGAACATCTCGGTGACGGGTATTTGGCATAAAATACCATTCAGACACTGATCTTCCATTAGCGAATGATGTAAGGTCATGAAATCAAACATTTGCTTTTTCCACTGTTAATCTGAAGCCACGGTGCTGCAGCGAGGGAAGGTGAACACATGCCAATCAAAATGCTGCCTGTAGGGGGTGACAGAAGAGATATTTTCTCAATCTGTCAAAGCCTGTGGTCTGCAAGTAGTCACGGAAATATGTCAGGCTCTTAAATGAGCAAGCACATTCAATGAGTAACCACAGAGCAGCGTGGAACACAGCACGGATTCTTATATGGCTATTCCATTAGTGTGGATTATAAACATAGACCCGGTCTGTAGCAAATGCAGGACTTATTACAGCATCTTACAACACTTTTATTCAAAGACGTGCTGTAATCATTATGTTTGGAGATCTCTAAACATGATGACTCAATTAGCACAGCCCTTACCCCTAAAGTAGTCGATCAGCCAAGTCATGTTTGGTGGCTAAAGTTTAGTTCTTTAGTTTTGCACTGGAGCTACGAGGCTAATGTAACTAACAGGTAATGGCAGCTTAGAACCAAAACAGAGACACGTGAAAACATAAACAAAAGGCACATGGCAAACAAATACATACAACACGGAACATAATC
>JAOUQW010000028.1:2614679-2625813 GCA_028565825.1 Olivaichthys viedmensis | reverse complement strand
TAAAAACAGCCGGAGCGTAAAATCTTGAAGCCGAATCATTTTCTTCCTCAGCACATAGTGTGGTGTCACTCCACACAAGCGGCCCGAAGTTTGAAGGCAGAATTGTACGTTAGAAGTGACGTGGATGATAAAATAGTTCCAATTTGAGCTGTATATAAAAAAACATGTAATATGGACTTCTCTTTTGTCGGTTTTTATAACGGTTATTGTAAAACTGTTTATGTACAAATGCTGAGCCGAGTGTGTGATGATTTAAGCCTGCAGTTTGGACGATGCTAAACATTCGCCTTTTATCTTCAGTGCAAAACTAAAGCAGCAAGCTGTTCTGGCATTGCATGCATTTGGAAATTGTGTAAATTTATTTTTATTTTTGGTCAAATTATTCCTTTACAAAAATATAATTTAATTATATATTTTCAATTAATTTATAATTAATTTTAAATATTATATACATATTATATAAATTATAAAATAATTCATAATTTAGTTTTTCATAACTGACAAATAAAACCAGTGCTTGCTACTGGATTCAGACTTTTAGACACATTTGCAGGTTCATGTTTACGCATTTGGCAGATGCTTTTTTTGGCATAGATGGTTCAGGGTCTTTTTAAAAGGACTAACGGTGGTTCTATGGCACTCCTGGATTTTGCAGAAAATAGTTTCAGCTCGGATCTCAAACACCTGGCTCTAATATTCAGATGCTCTCTAAAGCCTTTGCTTAGCGGAAGCAAGTGTGCTAGATTAGAGTTGGAAGTGAATGATCCGCTGTGGCAGAGCTCCAGGAGCTTTTTACAGTCGGACGAAGATCGGGCCTACAGGACACGAGTGTGTTTCAGAGGGGAAAAGGGCAAACCGGGGCAGCATCTCCTCCAGCTCAGGGTTGCGCACTCGCCCGTCAGTAAATACAGCACCGGGCTGCGCAGTAACAATCTCCAAAACCAACACTGCCACACACTCGAGAAATATGTTCATCCGACTGAGGAATGTGTGGGAGATTTTTGGAGGACCAGTCGTTTTCCACTTTTCAGTCTGTGCCCGACGGTAAGGTTTATTACCCAAATCAATCAGGAAAACTAGCATTTTAAGAGAATTTAGCCTAATTGAGTTGTTTCTGGAATGTGGCATGGAATCAGTTTGCATGAACCATTTGATAACCTGGTTTTCTGCCTATAAGGCAAATCCGCGGCAATAATCATCCGTAAAACAGACAGCACCGGCTGCCATGTTAAAGTTATACATGGCCATGGGGGAAAAAGGAGAAAAAACATTAACAATGTCTCTGAAGGTTTTCAGGCACCCAGGTCATTTAAAATGTCTAGCAAAACGTGAAGGTGCCTGAACTTCTGTAGAACTGTCTACTGTAGAACTAATAAAGCTTCTTGAAGGATGTGTTCATACCAAAGAAACCTTTTCAGGAACCCAGAAACTTTTTCAGGAGCTCAGGAACGCTCAGGTGAAGGTTTTCAGTTACCCAGGTCATTTAAAATGTCTTACAGAAAGTAAATGTGACTGGACTTCTGTAGAATTACCACAGTAGAACTGATAGAGCCTCTTGAAGCAAGTGTTTGTACCCAAAGGAACCGTTTTAGGAACTCAGGAACTGAGTTTCCATCAGAGGAAACAGGGTCAATTTTATTTCCTGGGCCATCCACTCTTAGAGAAAAGGATTCCATCCAGCACCCTAAAGGGTTCTTCAGTTTCTCCCTCTTGGGGAACCCTATGTAGAACCCTACAACAGAGGGTTTCTCTTTTAGAAAATTTTCCAAGCTAGAACCCTTAACCATCCATAGAACCCGTTAGAACCCTTTTTTTTTCTAAGAGTGCAGTTGCAGGAACCTTTTTAGTTCCTGCTCCAGAGTAGGTACTTTTCTGTGGACCAGGAACTGAACTCTTAAAAAAAGCGTTCTTCAAGGGTTCTTTGGATATTTAAGGGTTCTTTTCTTCCTAAAGGGGTTCTACTTAGGACACTCTCTGAAAGGAAACCCTCTGTTGTAGAATTTTACAAAGAACCTTTCCCCCAGAGGGACAGGCTAAAGAACCCTTAAGGGTTCTAGATTTTACCTTTTTTTCTAAGGGTGTACTGGGGCGGAGCTTGGCCGACTGAACTTCCCGATTGGTCAAATACGAGCCCTTACAGAATGAACTTCTAACCCACTGTTTTTAAAACTTAACAAGCAATTACTTGTTTTATATCAGGGGGGAACGGAACGTTACCAACATGACAACATTTCTTCTGCAGGAAACCAGTCAGGAATGCATTTTTTACACTCTGCAACAGCAAAAGAGGATTCAGTGCAAATGCACCTTTGCACGAGTGTTAGAATATCTTCAAGATTATACCTCAAGTCAAGTCATCTTGGCTTACTACTACTAAATTTCAACCTTTATACTCCATCAAAAGCAGTGTGGCTGGGTTAAGTGTGTGTGTGAGCTCCGGTTCCACTTTGAATCACATGTGTGGTCGTATTGATAGCTCTGTAGCAGCCCAACTTGGAGCTAATCTCCAGCGTTAGGAGAGCCTAAGTAGACTGCAGCCGTCTCGGCTGTCTGGAGCCGTGGAGTGACCTGGCCGTCTGAGACGAGGGTGACTCCAGCCTGGGGCACTGCTCTGGACCTGCTCTTTACTGCCGGAGCTGTGTGTGTGTGTGTGTGTGTACGTGTGTGTTGTAGTTGTAGCCCCGGAGGAGTCTATAATATTCACACAGCTAATGATGTGTGAGACTGTTGCGTGTACGGTTTATCCAACCGCTTCTTGTCCTCCTTACAGTTAGTGTGTCCCATGTTAGTGACATCCCCGCTGAGAAAACAGCATACCTGGTCACCAAGCACTACTCAGCATAATGCATGCTCATTGCAAGACATCAACTAGCAAGACCAGCTTTACCAGCAAGGTAAAGTGCCATGCTGGTGGACCTGGACCACTCCAGAAGTGCTTATTCCCCAGCCCGTAGACTAGCATTGAATTTAACAGTCTTTTTATTTAAGATATACGACAGAATCAAAGGCGTCTCACATCTGACATCTGATTTATCTTAACATTCTAACATTTTCAATCAAATGGCAATTCAGTACTTATTGTTAATTATTTGGTGGCAAACAATAATGAATGCAAAACGTATTTAACAGAAAATCACACAAAAGTCTTCCAAACAAAGTATTAAAAATAATAACTATTTGTAATACTGAATTCAATTGCATAAATAGGTGATAATACTATTAGACTTAGTGTTGGAGGCTTCTATGTTAATTGTATATTAAATTCACATTTACAGTATTATCGTCTGACATCAAAAAGGTAATAATGTGTTACTGCTCGGCTGTCTGACTGAAAATGGAAATGAATGTACTGTAACATTTTCCCATCATTATTGTTTACTACCAAATCATTAACAATAAATACTGAATGGTGATTTGATTGAATACTGAATAAACAAAAGGGTGCTCTCTGACTTTTGCACAGTACTGTATGTATTTGTTGGGAATATGTTTATATTACCTTCATAGACAACCATTTATCTACCTTCAACAACTGACCCCAATTGATCGCTCTGTGTAGAATAACGTCCTCAGCTATCTAAGTGCATCTAATATATATGTCTATGTGTTTTCAGTCTACCATGTGCTTGCTTGTGAGCAAGATGCTGGAGATACAGACCTAAAAGCTTTTATTCAAAACTTCCTCTGCCCTGGGCTTTTAGCGACGCTCCACTGCCTGGACGGAGTTGTTTTCTTAAGGCGACGCTGGCTGTTCGCTTACTGAATGCTATTCAGCCCGTCCAAGCTTTCTCTTACTCAAACACGTATACACACCCACCAACTGGAGGGCCAGAAAGCAGCCTGTGTCCTCGAAGGCCTCACTCCAATTATTAGCGTGAGTGGCACATCTTAAATTGAGTTTCTTTTCCATGCCGTGTAATATTTATATTAGAAGTTGTGAACGGGGGCCGTGCTAAATAAATAAACGGGTAGCTGCATTTTGGGCGTGAGGGCTAGTGAAGGCTGTTTGTGTATGTAGCTCCTTCATAGGCCTGGATTCCTGACAGCCTGTTTGACAGGAACACACTGCAGGTAGATGGACGGAGAGGAAAAAGTAAGAAAGAGAGAGAGAGAGAGAGAGAGAGAGAGAGAGAGAGAGAGAGAGAGAGAGAGATTGATTAATTAAGGTCAAAGGAGAAGCTGAAGAGAAAGTGATATAGGAGGGATGAATAAAGAGGAAGAATGGACAAGAGGGGGGCTTAAGAATGAGTGACCATGTGTATCTTAACATATCTAGATTGTCAATAGCATTACTACAGCCGGGATTCCACAACTGTGAATTATTTCACCATGTTCTTAATGGCAAAAGGCCACCAAAATTGGTCTGGAGTGCAAAAAGCTTGAATCCCGTTTACACCTGGTCGTTTTACGAGTCTTGAATCTGCATTGTATCCTGATAAGATTTTAACCACATGGATTTAGTCAAATGCGTCTCTGGTTAGCCAGATTGAAATCCATTGCTGTATCGTGCCTAATATGCAAATCAGCTCGTAACACTTGACAACCAACTCCCACAAGATGGTTGCCACATAGAAAATCGCAATTTTGCATTGTGTCTTAAATTTTATTGAACTAAGAGGAAGGTGCCGATTTTGGCAGTTGATCTTTAGAAGAGGACGGCTCTACTACGGTCCACAGATTAATCTGTCCTAATCGCTGGTAAGCAATTTGTCGCTTGTGTACACCAACTATGCATGTCTTTCATGATTACTGTATGGAGACATGAAGGTCATGGACCACGTGCATTGTGACGTAAAGTACTGGGAGGAGTTTTGGTTGTCAAAAAAGACTTGGAAAGACGGTTGTATTCACACTTGATCTGGCTAAATTGCGTCTCAGACCCCGTTTACACCTGGTTGTTTGTTTTATGTGTCTTGGGTATTGGGATTATATCCAGATAGGAATTATCCACAAGTTATTTATACAAGTGTAAACACATTCGTCTCCCCAAGCCACATTTGACAACCAAAACACCTCCTAAAACATTACATCATAAGTAGTTCATGACAGCTGAAGTCACCACCTTTGAGGAAATCTTGGCATCTTTAACGCCAGGCAAAATCCCAGCAATCGGATTACAATTTAGCCAACCAAAGACACATTCGACTACAAGTGTAAATGCATGTGGTTAAAATCTTACTAAAATACAATCCAAATTCAACACACATGAAACAACTAGGTGTAAACTCAGTCTCAGACTTCCTGAAGTGGTGTAAACATTTTAAATGCATCTTGGGTGCATTGACACCTTTATATTTTTATGTGGATAATCTGGATTCTTAAGTAGTGTAAACAGTCACAATCCCTGCAACAAAACAAACTGCTACGCGAGTCTTTGCAGTGGAGCCCTGACTTTGGAGAACCAGCACAGTCGAGTTCGAGATCTGATGACCAAAAGGTCAACGGCTGGCCTTTGTGCAACCAGGAGAGCTTGACAACTGTGTAAACACTGAGAATGACAGAACACTGGTCACTCGTGCTTGGTACGAGTGCCTGTGTGTTAGTTGGAAATGGGGGTAGTGCTGACTAGGCCAAAGGTGATTCATACACGCATCACATCCATCACCGGTGTAGCACCAGCACTTTCAGCAACTGCTGGTATCTCCTCAGGAAAACCAAACTCAAGAGTTTGAAGACATATATATATATTTATATATACACACACGTATATATGGCAAGAAACAAACACATGATTCACTTTTGTCAGTTTTATGTCCCCAGTCCTGCAGCTTCCAATTTGTGTAGAATATACAACCACATATACTTATAATTGATAGATTATGAAAGAGAAAAAGAGGTTTAATTGAGGCAACTGGAGTCAGATTTGCAGCGTGAATGCTAGGTTAAAACTCCACATGTCAGTCAGAAGCTAATAACACCCAAAACAGAGGGAGTGGAAAAGGGGCCAGAATGTGTAATTGAAAAATCACGGCATGCGCCCTGTGCACGCTGACAGTGAGAGATATGTGTTTCACTAGTATTAAGCAGATGCCACTTAGTAATAGCTATTTTGGTGGTTGGCAGACAAGCAGCACCGAGGCCTGTTTTATTCATTGCCGTACCACCCACAAGGACCACTGGGATACTTGGGGAAGAGAGAACTTTTAAGCTAATGCACATACCATGACATCCCATATTCAGCCTTGTGCTTATGGGCAGATTATGGACTTGCTAAAACCACAGTCTTTATTTTTGTTCTCTGGATGGACAGCAAGGGTTTGTCATGAAAATCTATAGTCTGGCAATTGTTACAGTGTGATAATATCTTAATCACATTCTTCTCAGATTAAAAACGTAAATAACATCACCATGTACTCTATTTCGGACTAAATGAGGTTGCCCTAAAAGTGTGTGGTGCCTGCTAGCCTTGCCCTGTCTGAGAGGTCAGCCTTTGATATTTAACAGCTCGGACTGGCTGGCTCCTAGTCTAACTCTTAACTGACCTCGATCAAGCTAACGACAGGTTGGAGGGCCCCCTCGTCCATGCTAGCTCGGCTAATGGGATATTGTAACCAGAGGTAACCAGCCAATAGGTCAAAACCACAGCCCTGGTGTCTGAGGGATAGACGCTAATTGTTGGGCCTCAGACAAGTCGGTCCGCTCAGTCTAAATTTATAGCTTTCTGACTTTCTAACCAAATTTATAGCTTTCTGAACCTAAGTGTGTACACGCCAAGGGTTTCATAGGTATTGCTGCCCCAAAAAAAGACAAAACATAGTGCTTAGTGCTAGTTGACCAATCGCTGGTGAAGGAACTTTGTAGAACTTTGTATTGCACATCCAGCATTTAACGTGGAGGAAACCTGAGACGACAAAAGACACCTTAAAGACATGCACAGTACTGTTTTGGAGGTCTGACAGAGATACAGCTAGACATTATATTAATCGATTAGCAAAGTTATGTTTTCGTAGGCCTGTACGATTGTAGAATATCTAATGAGACAGAGAGAAAATGAAGCAACCTTGGAAAGCTTGTTTAATTAAAAGGAGACTGGGATTAATTACATATTATAGAAGAAGCCTGTCTCCTAAATTTGGTGCCAACTCAAAGAGTGCCAAAAGTTCTATTAAGTCAATAATACTAGGAAATTTCTGAGATACATGGGGCTTCCTCCACGCCTGGGGTCTTTTGTGGTGATTTTAATGGCTTCAAATGGCTTGTTGTTGTTGGAGCCCCTGGGCTTGACATAAGTATGTTTTTTTTCTGTCCTGGCTTATTGAGATTGTGGAGGTAAGTGCTGCACAAAGTCCAGTAAAGAGCCGAAGCCAGCGAAGGAGCCAAATAAAATCTCCTCGATGTTGTTTTAGTATTCTACTATGTGCTCATTAATACCCTTTGTGTCACTTTCCAAACGTTAAGTCATGATTCCTTCAGTAACAGGAAACTTCATAGCGCATTCGAAATCTTATTACAGCCTAGCAATAAGGCTTAAAGATATTTCAGAAAGAGCCGAATTGAGCGACCATGATAAGTAGGAGACAAGCTAAATGCTCGGTGTAGAACAAATTAGCCACATGTTTTTGAGATAGAGAGTTATTTTTGTTGGACTCTTGCTGGGTAATGATTTCCTGCAGCGGTATCAGACGAGAGAGAGAATCATTTAGTAGTGGTTTGCATCCTTTGACTGAATCCGAGAACCTTTTAAAGACGGGAAATCCATCTTTGCTAACCTGCGGCGGATGGCGGTTAGTTGACAAATGAAGTCCTTTTGCTAGGCTAACAAACTACTGACAGGTCTAAGGCACTAGTACAAAATGGTCTATTCTGACTTCCCACTCAGATGTGCACCAGTGCATGGAAAAAGAAAGAATCTGCAATAATAAATTATTAAGACCAGTCTAATTCAAATACAGTATATATATATAAAAACATCCACCTATTTAAAGTGACTAAATGGGTTTTTGCTGAGAAACAGCCTTGTCTTTTTGTCGAAGGCTATTCCGGAGCCCGTCATTGTTCTTGCTTCAATACATGTTTTATCTGTTATGTCTGTTTTTTATTCAGAGATGCAGGCAGAGGCAGGCACAGATAGCATCTTGACACAACGCCAGCGCTAACCAAAAAGGCATTCCTCTCTGGCTAAATGAGACGCTGGGCTAGAGAACCTGTGCCATGCTCGAATCCCAATGAAAGCCAGAGAGGCTTCAGGAATCCCAAAGCAAAGCCAATGAGCTCTACAGAAAAGCAGTGATTCATGCAAAAGCCTCACTACAGAGAATCTATAACAGCGAAACATGCAAGCTTGACTGAATAACTCAAATGACGCTTATCAGAAATGTGACTGGTAAATAATGGGCCACCTTTTGAGCCCGATGATCGGTCCATCGCCTGCACTTTACAGGGACTATACAGGGACGGAGATGGAAAAGATACTAAAGCCTTCTGATTTGGATTCGATGGGCACAGACGAGTGGAAAAACCTAGGTTAGACCATTCTTGCGATGCCAGAATGTGATATAAGGAGATGAAAAAGTGCATAGCCATACTTAGATTTTAAACCTAAGCGCTCGGCGAGGACGACGCAGACTTTACATGGGCATGACTTCAAATTCCACCTTAAGCCCTCTGGCTGCTTTAAGTACCACTTTCAAACAGCAGCCAGCACAAGAGTCAGAGATTAATTAGTGTACTGCTGTTCCACCAAGAGCTAAAGATCAAATATCATTTACGTTATTTCTCTCACCAGACAGAACACAGTGTGCGTTTTTTGCTCCAGTGTAGACCAATGAATGAGGCTTAAATGTGTGTGCCAGGCTTGGCAGTTTGGTTTCAGTTCGGTTAGGTATAAGTAATGCAATTTCCTTCTCAGGCTCCTGTTCATACAGAATGAAGGAAAAGGAGATAATACATACGTAATACAATCATTTTATTCGTTTTGGGTGTCATTCTTCAGCTCTGATGGGCCACAGCACTGCCATGTTTAGCATTTTACCTCATTTAAAGTACCCATGATCTCAAATATGTGATTTTTGAATAGTTAACTTCCATTTCCAAATTTCCATTTAAAACTGTAAAATATCGATTCTGGGAATGTCACGTCCAATATGCAACCAGGATGACGTGCGCTATAAGCTAGCTAGCTAACTTAACTAGTGTTAGCAATGAACAAAATTGTGGTTGTTATGGCAACATTATATGTTGGTAGGTTTGGCTACTGTTGAATAAATCGCTGAGAAAATGACACTCAAGATACTGAAATTTTACTCGTGTCGGCCTGTGAGAAATGCAAGCTAATTTACTAGCAGTTAGCTAGCTAGTCAGCTAGCTATTAAAAATGGCAGGAGGACATAGGGGCGTTTTTAAATTGCATAGGCCATTTTAGTAGTTTCGTGGGCTTAAAAAATTTATTAACTAGTTTATTATTCTATGTAGATTATTACTAATGGTTACCAAGGCCTTTGTGGGCTGAATTTGATATGTTAGAAGAGACAAAACACAAATCTCTATAGAGCCATGGCCTTCCAGAACCTGAGTTTGACACTCCTGATCTAGATCATAACATAGGCCACTGTCTTCATGGTTAATGGCTGTACTTCTTCATGCAGGTGTGTGTATGTGAATAGCAGCCAAAGTGCAGACACCTGGGTGCGAAGGCTTTGCCTAAATAAACCAATGGCGAGTTTGTGGTGGCACAGGCTTACATATCTCTAACACACACACACACACACACACACACACACATACGCCAACCATCTCTCGCTCTGCCAACCCAAGCAGAATAAAAAGTGCAGTTCTGTATATGAAGCACTGGTTTGAGTGTTATGGAAAGAGAAAGGAACAAGCTCAACTTAAAGGCTCCAGCAAAAATAAACGAGGGAGCGATCGATCTGCACGAGTGTGTCGTCTCGCGTGTCCATTCCCGAGCCAGGACGTCGTTTTTTTGAACCGGCTTTAATCTCGGCGTCAGATCGGCCGAGTCAGCGCGATGGTGGCAACGGCGGTAACGGCACTAATACTGATGGACAGAAATTCCATACAAACTCAGGAAGCTGCCTCTGGTTTCTCATGCGGTGTGTGTGTGTGCGCGTGATAGCAAGAGTTTAACTAAGTGCACGGGTGTTTATGCTTCTCCATTGGTGCAGTGCATCATGGGGCATGTGCTACTGGGCTCTGAGTAGAACCAGGCACGCACGCACACACACTCACAGTATGGATATGTACACGTGTATGTGAGGTGGTTTATGAACCAAAGGCATGCAATCTAAGCCCGTTGATCGAATGAGACTTTTACAGCCTAATCAGTAGAAGTCCCATAATCCTTTGCACTACAGGTGAAGCATCCTATAAACAACACAAATTATATAATCAAATTATACCTACAGATTCTTATAGCACCAGAAACCATTAATATGCTCCAGCATTTGCCAAACAGAACATGCTTTTCTCGTTAGGAACTGTACTGTACCCAAGTTGCTGGTTTTTTACAAAGCCATTTCAGCCTGAATTTCTTTAAATTTTAAATTTATTTATAATCCACTGCATCTACATAGTGCGTCTTATCTTCTGATGCAGTCTAAAAACAGTTACGTGTACATGCAGCCTAATAAATCATTAATTAAGTCCAATTCAAACCAATTGAGGCGAATACGAATGCAATTTCTATTCAATCAAACGAGCTGAATAACCCGTTTCATAATCAGGTAAATAGAAAAATAATCACTATGTAAACCTTTGCATCTGATTACTTTCACAACCATTGCATACGTTCTTCACGTGTGCTTTTGCATTACGTTGCGTTTGAGTGCCTAAAAACTGGTCCTGTAAGGAAACAAAAGTTCATGTTACACATTTTAAAAGATTTAAAAATAATTGCAAGGTTGAATGGGGGGATGGGCATCTATTTAGATTACAACACAACACAAATTCTTCATCTTGTTTTCTGTTAAATAAGGACATTTAATCAGACCTCATGAGAAATTCATACGGGTTCGAATGGACGAGGATAATGTGGTTGGATGTCGTTCAATTTCCTACGAACGAAGTCATAAGAAAAGGTACAAACGCTACCCCCCGCCCCTAGAATAGAATAGAATACTCCTTTATTGTCACATATACACATACAAGTACAGTACAGTGAAATTGATTCTTCGCATAT
>JAOUQW010000028.1:2589692-2612593 GCA_028565825.1 Olivaichthys viedmensis | reverse complement strand
GTAAGGAGACGAACAGAAGAGAGATTGATACCACAGTGGATCAAAACAACAGTGAAACATGCTGCTGGATTTTCAATATGCTCTCAGACTTTTGGACCCCACTGTTTCTGATGTAAACATAGCCAATGTCTGTTGCACTTCTGTAACGGTTACTGCCTCTTATTTTTTTCTCGTGATCTCCAGAAGTCTAGATTTTGTGAATGCAACACACGGTGATCCTCACTAAGACTTTGAGGCACCTCTGACCTCGGACCCTGCAGCTCCTGCACTTTATTAAGAGAATCCAAGAAGAAGGCAACCATAATCCTAAACTCTTAAAGACTCTCCTCTATACAAAAAACAAAGGGGGGTAAAAGAGGGGATAAAAACACCTACAAACAGGCCATAAACAGTCTTTGGGAAGCAGCGTTATTGCACTTTACCTTGCAGCCATCCCGCCTGCAGCGACCTCAAGACTTAAAAGAGCCTGTACAATCATGTGAGTCATCGACGAGCCACTAATAACAGATATGCTATTCGTCCCGCTCTTTCATAAAGCCGTGACTATTTGGGAGTGACTGTTTGGAAGTTGGCTTGGGGCAAAACAAAAAAAATGATAAAATGCCATTCCAGGTGCGTGTAGCCACAGCTCTGGGTGGTGCAGGGGTCAAAGTGTGGAGGTGAACTGGATTCAGTTCATGCCATCTATTAAAGGGGGATGTTGGGGCTTGCTAGCGCTGCATAGTTTCACCGTTACCATACGCACATGGTGCAGCGAAGATCCATAAAATACAAAGTCTACATATGGATCAGTAGACAAATTATTGGGTAATATGTGCAGCTAATGGCTAATTCCTTGCCTTTTAGGTGCATTTTAATTCTGAATTCTTTAGCAGCACATACTAATGGAGTGGCCTAGGAAGAACAAAAGGATAATATGATGAACTGGTGTCAAGGCTACATGTAGATAATGAAGCTGTACGTAGATACCAGGCAATGCGACTGATTCGAGACCAGTAAAATCTGGGGATCTTGTTGGCACCTGCTTGGCACCCCGTTGGCGCCGTGTTGCCACCTCGGTGCCTTCAGCAGTGAAAGTGTTTCCAGGCTACAGCTCTTCATATGCGGCACTCGTAAACGGTTTCACAGTCATTCGCACGGCGATAAATCATGCCGCTGCAAAACACCAACCCTCGTAAAGAGCGGTGAGCTCTGGAACGTCAGTTTAGCACCGCTCCGGTCCCCTTCACTTTAATGGCCATTTTGGGTGATGGGGAAGGGCCTGCTGCATTTTTAGTGCTACTCTAAAACGCGAAGCCATTTTGTGTGTGTGTGCATATGTGAAAGTTGTTTTGACATCTGTGCCAGATTTATGTGACAAGCTTGGAAAAATCCTTTATAAAGAATATTTTTTTATTTATTTCTTAATTGCTAACCAATAATCGACGACACACTTATAAACACGTACTGTAGCTAACTTAACGGAGGTTTAGAAGTGCTCGGCTGTCTGATAAGACTTCCGTCAAATCCTGAGAGAAATCAACAAGGGTCTCGGTTCACGGCCGTAAACGTCAAACTCTCTTTACACTACAGAACACATTTCAGCCTGTCAGATCTAACTGAGGCTCTCGCTTAGCATGTCTTCTAAGCCGACACACTAAAGGGTATTTAATTGTGTGTGAAGAGAATACAAGATCCAAACGTAAACACCGAAGCTTACAGCCGCGCTCGCAATTATATGCCCACAAATATTTGAATTTGTGGTTTTTTCAACTAAGGAGCTTGTGACAGGCCGAACAGCTGCACGGCTATTCTCTCACCGAGAACGGCTCCCCATAGCGGGATTCAATAACATGTAAACAGATCTCGCTATTGAAAGAAAGAAAAAGAAATGAAAAAGAGGCGCCGTGCGACTCAAATGAGTGTGAGTATCCACGCAGGTACCTGTATTAAGTTACTGTGATCTGGGCCACAGCTTTTAAACATTTCCATATGTCCCCCCACAGACCACCATTTTTTAGGCATCAAAGTGCATGTAAATTCAAATAGCGTGGGCAAGAGCCCAGCATTGAACAGCATTTATGAATGAAAGCATTGTCAAGCCTGAAATTGTTTAGACCTGCTGCAAAATCTCTCAATATGACACCAGTTTTTAAATATTCGCATAAGCAATCAAGCAGTCGACCAATATATTAGTCAAAAAAGGACCTGGTATTATTAGTGGATCAAATATATCTGAAGTATGAAGTGAAACTAGCCACTTAACAGAACAGCATTGAAGTTGAAGAGCAAAGGATATCGATTATTGCACAGTTACACACCTGGTTTTCAGTGACAAAATAAGTTATGAGTGAGTTTGCAAAAGTTTAGTTCTAATCTGTTACACCTGATCCAGCTCAGAATGCTGTGTAAAAAAGATCACATGTGTGAACTTTGTGTGTGACGTACATATTTCCATACCAAATTAGTATGTCCATTTTTCGAACATTTCCCATCTGCCCGAGCGCCTCCTCAAATGTAGTATCGTGGAAATCAACGTCGCTGTCACTTGTAATAAAAAAACTGGCCCAGTTTCCCAAAGCATCCTAAAGTTAAGATCATCTTAACTGGTAGAGGGAGTGTTCAATGTAATGCCCTCTCTACCATTCAATAATAATTGTTGCTTGCGTTGCGATGCTTTTGGGAAACTACTTATTTTTCTGTAACAGAGTCGAGGCGAGAGACTGCTGGAAGAAAGAACAGACGATGAAAATCCATGACCGTGAGTCATGTCTACATCAAGAATCCTCTCAGTTTCACAAATCAGATAAAAAATATCTGTAATAATACTCGCGCTAACGTTAGCATCAAGATACATTCAGATACAATCTTGAGTGAGTAAGGAATTTACCCCGGTTAATTTATGAACACGCCTGAGAGTTTATTAAAAGTTTATTTGTCCATAAAAAGAAATTAAATCCAGAGATTATCTGATTAGGAACAATTTGTATGTGAACTAAAATAAAACCCAGAAATTATCTGGCAACAACCTGTAATTGAAAATAAATAAAATCCAGAGATTATCTGGCAACAACCTGTAATTGAAAAGAAATAAAATCCAGAGATTATCTTGCAACAATCTGTACGTGAAATAAAATCAAATCCAGAAATTATCTGGCGACAATACCTGAAAATAAATTAAATCCTGATTTTTTTTTAATTGATCTTTGCATTTTATGAAATTAACATTTAAATTCCAACCTTTTACATTCTGTCTGTGTTTCTGCACAATTAACTCGAGGAATTGTACCACTTGTGAGGACTCTTTAGAAGAATTATTATGGACTTTTTATCTCAGTGCTTTATCTCAATATTTTAATTTATGATGTAACAGTTGCTACTTCTTCTATAACAATTCTATAACTTTTCTAAGGCATGGCAGAGAGACCCCTTCATTCAGTTGACTAGCTCCAGGTCACGGTTTGATCGTAATCCAAGCCGTCCGCATTACACACACACAGGTCCTTCTACTCCATTACCTTCCATCCCTCTGATTAAAGAGGGGCCGTGACCTGTAACCTGTACCCCGGCCCGCTTTGGGTCACACGCTGGACGACTGCAACATCACTCTATACTAATTTCATTGACATTCCACAGATTCTTCCACCAGAGGATGGTGAGACATGGACAGAGAGGAGGAGAGACTGAATGAGAAAAATGACCACACTGGTTTTGGTTTTCCGCTGACTATCTTCAGAATGCGTCGTGAGAGAAATTCCACTGCGCGCAAATAGCTCCAACTAGCAAACAAAACATACCATATATCATGAAACCACAATTCAGAATATTTATAGTGTACTGTAAACAGTCATTTGGTGTAAACAGGATTTGCTTGCTGTTTAAATATGGCTCTTTAAGATTGGGCTGGGTCTTTGTGCGTGTCAGTACCTGACAATGTGTGGGATAAGACTTTGTCCACATGTCCTGCAAAGGTTTTCAGTCCTTCAGGTCCTTGAATGGTCAAGCCAACTGGACGTATCGTTAGTTTATCAGGGGATGATTTATAATGTATAAAGCCCACTGGATGAGTGGCGAAACATCATCAAGATTACACCACAAGTCCACTTGCCTAGAGGTAAAAGAAAGGACCTGGATCAGGATGCGAGGCTCTAGGCGAGGGGTGTGGGATCCCTTTCCCTCACCTCTCTGCACTCGGAGCCTTGTAAAGCAATCCCCACAGGGCCGAGCCATGAAACGGAGCCCTTGTTAGGGACTGCCCTATTAGCCCTGTCTCTGCTTTCACTCACACACTTCCCGTAGCTCAGCAGACTGTGAAGCCGTGCTACTGCCACCATCTCACTCACACATACACACACACACACACACACACACACACACAAATAGCCACTTGTATCAGTTAGCCTACTGGTACCCACCATGTAAAGTCACCAAACAGATTGGAGCCACAAATGTTTCAGAAGGTTCCGGATGGGAGGAAGGAATGTCGGACTTGGACTGTTCAGCTACCTAAACTCTTGTAAAAAGGGGTTCTTCAAAGGTTCTTTTGATAGTTAAGGGTTCTTAGCTTCCTTACTTAGAATCCCCCCTGAAGGAAAACACTCTGTTTTAAGGTTTTACATAAAACCATTAAGGGTTCACCCAGAGGACTAATCAAAGACTTTTTAGGGTTTTAGATGTAACCTTTTTCTAAAAGTGTACGTCTCTACCTAAATTTCCCAGACAGGACTCGATTTGAGGGGAGTGACTGGGGATTCCAGGAGATGCCACCCCTCTCCAGTTAAAAAATAAATAAATAAAATCATCCGTATTGTAAAATTCCCATCCCTCTTTTCCATCCCATTTGTCACTATTTCACTAAATATGTCTATTAATTGATTGTTTAGTTCAATCCGTAAGATCAGATCACATCAAGTTGTGGGTGAGGCACGTATGCACCTACTAAGGAAGTGGTTATGTAGAAATTATTAATGCTTAATTTGCTCTGAAATTAGTGCTTTTCATCAGTAATTGGAGATTCAATTTTCAGAAATGGCAAACAGAACACTATGTAGCTGCAACAAGATCTGCGGATCATCTGTGAATGATGTCCAAAGTTAATGAGGCAGCAAATTTGAGCTTATAATACTGTGGAATTGTCTTAATATTTAATTATGCTATGATGCATTAATTAAACTGGTTAGATAACTGGTTCATATGGGTTCTTCCTATGTAGCTAGATCTTTGGTGTCCAACAGGGTTGGATGAGTGGTCCCCAGTTGTTTGAAGCCACCATTCGAATTTCGAGGATCATCAAAGGAGTGCAAGATTTCCTAAGTCCATTTTCTTGAAGTTAATTACACCATCATTTTTTTCTCTCCTCTGCACAAGATCACCCCTTCCCCCTCGCCTCTTAAGTTTTTCCGTCTCTCCTTCGGCTGTTCACTTCATTTCTTTCCATTCCATTCTTCCTCCCTCGTCCCTATTTCTTCTCTTTTCTTTTAGAGCACGCCGTTCCCAGATAAAGTGCACTAAACTTTCTTCTGTACACACAGCGGGATGACTGGACTGAATTAGTCCCTCGTTGGCTATTAACTAGCCATGTGTTTGCTTATCTGCCTGTTACTAATCACATTATCTCAGTAATCAAAGCATATCTGACTGAAAGGGCTGGTCTGATTGAGTGAAGAGTCATCTACAGGTCAGGTAATCCTTTCTTCAAACACCACCAGCCTTTTTTGGGCTGTTTTCATTACATTTCATCCTACACCTTATGTGATGTCAATGGACATTGCTCCAAATTTGGTTATTGCTCCGAAAACCAGCTTACTTAGGTGCCAGTGCAGTGTTTCACCATTAAACCAATTCCTTATTAATGTGAATAGTATGTATGTGAATAGACCATGAAGCCAACTTTCCTGGTTTGTGTTTCTCAAATCAAAATTAAACACATCTTGGATCTCCAGCTAAAAATCCAATCATGCCATTCTCCTTATCAACCCCATTTTGGGTGTCAACAGCCAAAGTAATGCTATAAAGAGCCCTAATTGTTTCAGTAAAAGGTGCTAACTATATGCTCCGCCTGAAAAGATTCATTTCGACGAGGCAAACGTTTGTCAGCCTTGGCTTACGTACACAGCTTCAGAGGGTGATATTCTAGACCCCTTGGTCAGATTCCTTTCAGGACTCTCTAATCAGCAATCTGACCCACTCCGATGGGTGCTTCGTTATGATGGAATTCGAACCGCTAACATCGTCAGCCAAGCGTTCCGCATTGTTTTACACCTGGAACATGTAAACACGGCCCCGTCTCGTAGGGGTTTTTTCCTTATCTTATCGCATGTTTGTTTCTGCTGAGATAAACAGATGCTTTGTGGGGAGAAGCTCGGGCTGGCTGGATGGCTGCATTTTTAAAAGGGGGAAAGCCCAAAGAGATAGCAGAGATTTTCTTTTTGTTTTCTTTTCATTATCCTTAGCAGTTCATCAGGTCAACCTGGAACTGGATCACAAAGTCTTGCTCCATGATCCAATACCTACCATGTTGTCCAATGAAGTTCCATCCTTGAAAGCCACTGCTTCATGGGTGAAGTCACTATTTACCGCTGATTTGAGGCATGTTGTGCTTGCTCTCTAAACAGTTAGCATTTGAGTGGCAAGTGCTTGGAACATCCCAAGACGCTCGTTTGCAAGACCAGAGTCTTTTTGCGGAAAGTCAGGGTTCAAAGCTGGGCTAGTCATTTCAGCCAAATCAGTCCAACTGAAGCACAAAATCTTGCTCCATGATCCAATACCTGGCATTAGGTCCCATCTTTGGGAGCTATTGCTTTATTTACTGCTTTACTGCTGCTTTATCACTTATTTGAGACATGTTGTGCCTTCTCGCTAAAAAGTTAGCATTTGGGTGGCAAGTGTCTACCCAAGGAACAGCCCAAGAGGCCAGTGTGCAAGACCTTGTAAAAGTCTGACCAGAATCTTTTTTCGCAGAAAGTGGCAGTTCTAGGCTGTACTAGTCACTTCAGCCAATTCAGTATGCTATCTCAGAAACATACTTCAATGACTTCATCTTTCTCCCAGGGCATATGAAGAGCTCACACAGCTGAACCTACACTTTACTGCATGCACACACTATCATTAACAGTAAAAGTGAAGTCATACCTTCAGAGACCTATAGTTTAACACCGAAGGGAAATGTACCAATAAACTTTAAAAGCGTTGTGCCCTTTTACACTCGCCAATATCGCAATCAAGCATCAGCTGCCTTATAGAGACTTAAGGTTCCTCAATGGTTTCTTTAAATAGTTAAGGGTTCTTAGCTTCCTGAAGGAGTTCTACTTGATAGGGAAACACTATAGGATTCTACATAGAACCTCTAAGGTTTCCCCCAGAGGGACAACCCAAGGAACCTCTTTAGGATTCTAGATTTAACCTTTTTTTCCAATAGTGTAAAATGGAAAAGCACTGGTTCCCTCATGAGTCGAGTCTCCTCCACTCCACTCCAGGCCTCTCCACACTGCCCAAATGAACTCTCCAAAGTTCACACACTTCCCGGCTTTTATAAACTCCCTGGCTTCCAGTTTTGCATTAAACGAAGCCCATGATATGGCAATAAACAGATTGCTGGAGTCTATAAGTCGGCTGCATTAAACTCAGCCCTCTAGACCCGGTCATAGAGAGGGACTATGCCATTTATTAGTCCCTAACTAGCTGTCTGTAGCGGTTCAATAGGATATCACAGTGATTTTGACTTAAATGCTGGTACACTAAGCCCTCTCCTCTCTGCACGAGTGCAGCACTTACAATGAAAAGAATTTAAGTCATTTGCTCTAAGTAGCCATAATCAGATTTGGGGCTTGTTACATTTACCACGTGCCCTGGGTCCAACCATGATCTACAGACGACCTTATGTTGAACTGGAGATGATGTAAAGCTGGGAACTAAATTTGTGTGGGCAAATGTTGTTCATGTTGTTTCAGGACAAAGCCAGTTTCCTCATGGGCTTAATCTCAAATACATTCCCTGTGTTATTGTATAGATGTGGGACTGTAAGAGTTTGTAGGAATTCACATGAGACAAGGTTAAAATGAGGGGTGAGGTTAATGGTTAAAGCTTTTCTTATGAATGCATTTGTCTGAAATTTGTTAGATTGTTAGAATTCCCAAACAGTTTGGGTTGGTAAGTGTGTATCAAGGGCAGAAAATACAGACCTATCAGATCCAGTCGCCACCTAATCTCCCTTAATCTGTGTGGTGTGACTGGAGGACTTTTTTAGCAGCAATGTTTACATTTGTGATCAGAGTAATTTTCTCAAGAACACCCTGCAATGCTTATAATCCACAGGTGGATTTTTCTTTGATATATTAAACAGCCTAAACCAGAGCCCACTCCATGGCAAATTCACTTTCACTGGCTCTTTTCATAAAGGTTATAACCTTGACAGGGTCTAAACTGGAGGACAATGCTAAGACATCAGTAATACTAAAGCTAAAACCAATCTGCACCAAAAGGCAGAGAGGAACGCTGGACATTTAGAGAGCAGAAATCCTAAATCGGAAGAATCTCGCGAGGTACAGACCTGCTCCAAAGGCGAAAAAGAAGCTCTTGTCGGGATGGTCCTCCAGCAGAGCTTTGACCCTCATGCCCATTCTCTCATTGCGCTTGTAGATGAGCTCATGGCGGAAGTAGCTGTCAATCTCCTGAGCCGTGATCTGCTCACTGAGAGGCAGAGTGACGTTGTTGAAGTTGGGCACCTGAAATGTAAAAAAAAAAAAAAGACGATAAAGAGAACGCTAAAAGCTCGAAAAAGATGACCTGATCTTGTACTGGAAGCTTGCTGGTGCTTTGTGGTACATGCTTCAGTTATTGTACATGTGTGTACCTGTGAAGTGTCATGGTTGAAGATGATCGAGTTGAGATCGCCGCAGTTGTAGTGCTTGATGAGGTCCTCGGTGGTGTAGGGCACCTGCAGGCTCCCGGCCCGAAGGCTCTCCTGCTGAAGTAGCGTCTGATTCAGGGCAAATATCACCTACGACAGCCGTCAAAGAGTCGATAAATTAGTACACTTTGTGAGTGAGAGGCGTGTTCTACATCTTTCTGCTTTATTATATTTATTCTCGTGCTTATTCAGGGGCAACCCAGCAGTAATATGTAGGCATTGTGAATATTTGTAAGAATTTGAATATATTTGAATATATTTGAAAAATATTATATATAATTAGCTACGCTATTGCTTTGCAATAGATGATGGTCAAGTATTGTTTAGATTATCGAATCTGAATATGAGCTATATGAGACTCTATAGCAGCAGGTGTTTAAGCACAGGTGCATTGAAGAGCAAGAAAGGAGACCCAATTATAGTAGACTACACTATGGCTCTTAACAGCCTTTTTCCACTGACAAGGTTCCGTGCTTTCCAAGCGTAAAACAGCTGGTTCTCGGCCAGCAAAATTGGTTTCTGTTCTGGTGCCAAAGTTCTGCTGATCTGGAACCCGAGAAACAGTGCTGTCAGGAGCTTGGAGGCGGCATCATTTTGTTGCCATGACAACGACTTGAGTAACTTAGTAAGTTATTTACATGACTGCCATTAAAATAAGACGCGAACAATGCAGAGACTTTGCATTGTTGCAGAATAATGCGGAAACTATTGCATTGTTGCGGAACAATGCGGAAACTATTGTCAAAAAAACACGACAAATCAATGGTTTCAGGAATAAATGCCAATTTTTATTGGCAATTGCAACAAACTGAATGGGAGATACACTGCTGTTTGAGCAGCTATAAGGTAATCGTTATATCTATTACGATGTTCTCTGTGTTGTGTATGAACACAGAGAACACTGAAGGGTTCGACTTGGATGGTAAAATATGTTTTCCAAGCCAGATATACAACTTGTAAAATCCCCCTTATTATTTTTACGCTGTTTATTAGTAAACTCCCAAATCCGATAACATAATGGTAAGCATTTTTATCCATCATCAAACACCCACAAATATGCTCAAACAATGCCTTTTTTTTTCTTTTCAGGTTGCCTTGTTGTGTCATGTTGACTGCATTTAATTAATGTCGAAAAATATGCTTAAATTTAAATCTCAAATTGATCACACGAAAATATATGAAAATCAACAATGAGCATTCGCTATTTTGTTTAGGGGCTTTAATATTTTTGCTAAGGAATGACCCAAGATTTAAACAGTATTCATTTCTTACACTTTTCTTGATCCAAGCTTAGCTGGGGAACAAAAGCTCTCCCTCTCTCTCTCCCTCTCTTTACATCCCTCTCTCTGTCTCCAAAAAAACAAAGTGCTAACATCGGGGAGTCTTCTCCGAGATCAAAGGCAGCGTGCTGCTTTTCTTTCAATTAGTTCTACTTCTCTTCTTTTTGTTGGTCCTGTTTCAGGAGCTCGCTCTTGTCTCACCATGAAATTCTCCTGTGTTTACCCACTGGCCCAGCAATGTGCCCGCAGCCCCTGATTACACACACACACACACACACACACACACACTCCCCCCTCAAACCGCTCTCTTCAGATCGCTCTCAAAAGCTCTCCCCTCGCCCAAATAACAAGTTTATTTGTTTCTCGACGGGGAAAAATCAATCACGCCGCCAGCCTCCCCCGTGAACAACGCCACTCTGTGGAACTTTCAGCTAAACAGAGTGAGTGGCTGGGCATGAATTTAAGAGTTCTCAGCGCTCTCTCACACACACACACACTCGTTCTCTCTCTCTCTCTCTCTCTCTCTCTCTCTCTCTCTCTCTCACACACACACACTCTTGTGCGGCAGGACTCTTTTCATCTCGTGTGATGACACTCTCGAGCCCTGGCGGCCATTGTTTCAGGGTCTCGTCCAGGCCAGAGGGCGGCAGATGCCTTCTCATCAGGGACAAAGAGCCAGCTCCCCCCCCAGTCGTCCTCTCCTCTCTCATCACTTTCATCCCTCGCTCATCAAAGCGTCCTGCTCTGCATTTGAAAGGGGGCCGGCTTTATGCCACTCAAATTAGCCTATCGCCACCCCGCCGGCCACAAAAAAAAAAAACTTTTCCCATCTGCTCCAGGTCCGAGCCCCTTTCAGCATCTTAAATCACGGTACCGGGGGTGGAGTGGGGAAGGGGGGGGGCGCGCTCTTAGAGAAAGAGGGAGTGAAAGACTGAGAGAAAGAAAGAAATAGGGGGGGGTGGGAGCGGCGAGAGTGAGAAGGAGAAGGAGAAGAGGGTTTTAGAGCTGGGCGAATTACGTTTTTTCCTGTGATCCGGCTCGATGGGTTCATTTATGCGCATTCACACACGTGCACACACACACATACACGCATGTATAAACACGCTTGGCACTAAATTGGAAAGAATGGTGGCTCTATGAAAGTCAATAATTCTTTGTAATGGAAATTACGACTACTCCCGGGCAGGAGAAAGTAAATAAGTAAGTAAGTAAGTGAGCAAATTTGACCTCAGCTGACGTTACCCAAAGTGCTGAACAAAGTAGACAAGAAGAAAACAAGTCAAACAATACAAGATTAAAATCTGAAAACATTTCACACAGTAACTTTACACACAAATTAAACACCAAATGCTAAATAGCACAGGTAGACTTTAAGTTAAGACTTAAAGGCAAATATGGAAGGGGCACATCTAAGGACCGTGACACACACCAACCAAGGTCTACTCGTCTTCTGTCTCAAAAACAATGCAAAGATGACAGCTAATGGCTGACACGCACATACGTTCTGTGCATGTCTGAAGACTAATAACTCTCCATACCAGGAGGGGGCAGTAGTCTGTATCTGTAATATTTAAAAAAACAAGAAGACTCAGCATCATGGAAAACGAGCCTTTGTCCCAAACTGCATACTACTGTACTACATAGTATGTCTAAATAGTACTCCAGCTACGAGTATTAGTGCCTATGGTGGCGAATATTTTGACATACTATTTAGTGCAGTAATATGCGGTTTGAGGCGTAGCCAATTAAACTAGTACAGGTGCCATTTTCACTCCACTGTGAATCTGTTTAAACACTCTGCTCAGTCATTTTATTGCAAAAATATAACTGGCTACAGCAGAAGTTAAGAAAACATCTCTCCTACCGGCCTCTGACGCCGACTCAACATGTCCAATCAAAGCTGACGGTACTGACAATGGCCGAATAGCGGCAACGTTACGGGACACTATGTTGACGGTCAGCCTCCGACACTCGACTTGGTGTGTCAGGGCCCTAATGCTGAGTGGTGGCTGTTCCATAAGTCAGAACTCAGTATATTATTGGCATACTTTTACCGGTAATGTTCGGACCGTGCATCATTCAAACTTGCAGCCTTTAAACGGTAATTTACTGGGATACAGGTATTCACATTTGCCATGAAAATCCCATTACACAGCATGTGGCAAGTAACAAATCAACTGATTTGGTGAAATTTACATTTTAAACACGAGTTTGCTTATCGATAAACATTTTCCTTTAACTTTACTATGCTGGTGATTTCCTCTTAAATGACCCCATCACCGAGTGTGCCTTTTATCTGTCGAAGAATTTTGCACCTCCTTCATTCTAAACCGCTGAACTTTCCAGACAAATATTCGTTGCTTCAAAAAGTGCTTCATACCTTAAGCCTGTCCTAATTGATTACTGTCTAAAGGTGCATGTGTGAAAGTGGAAATAGTCTCGGTACAGATATAGCAAAGCCAGAGTCACTCTTGAGCTTTAACCGGGGCTGTGGAATGACAGAACCAGCGGAAAGTTGGAGTGAAAGTAGTGTACAAGGGTGATATAAAAAAGGGGCAAACCATTTCGAGCTTTGAAAAGAAATAATAAAACTTTAGACTGGATTCGATAGTGTACTGGGAACCAATGGAGAGAGTAAGCAGATGATAGACAAGCAGAATCAGAAGAGCGCTGAACCATGCAGGAACAAGCATTGCGAGCCTGGAACGTATGGATCGTGAGTTTTAACACAACTCCTTCTTCACCTGTGCACTCTTTGGGTCTGAGGTTGAAAAACCAATACAAGGGAGTCAGTGGAAATGCACTTGTTTTACAGAGGGAGAGCTAGTGGAGCAGGCCGACCCATCGAGATGTTTCGTTTCCATGAACTAAATGGGAACACGGCTGCGATCAATAAGCATGTTTAATTCATCCTCGGTGAGTTCTCGTTTTTTATCTCCAGGTTGACATGCTTCACACAGTCGCTCCAGAAGGCGGGCAATTCGACATATTTGGCTGTAGCCCAAGGCCAAATGAAGACCCTCTCTCTCTCTCTCTCTCTCTCTCTCTCTCTCTCTCCGCGAAGGCATGGACGAAAAGGCATAGATGTTATCCGAGAAACCCAAGACTTCATGCTTTGAGTGAACACAAGGCCACTTTAATGGACACGCAATCTCCTTTTCAGATACATGGAGACGGATTGAGTGCCAGACGTCTTAATGGAAGCGGTTCACGGTGTGCTGGCTGCTCAGGGTCACACTTTCCCCCTTTCAAGCTGATCCAGGAACGGTATCGCTCACGTTCATTCGAACCATGCTACGTCCAGACGTGACGAGCTCGTCTCAGATCTCAGATCAGCATTAAGGAGAAACAACAACCAAAGTCCCTGCACTAGCATTTGGCATGCTGATGGGTGATGGCTGCGTCCTCCATCTGGCAATGTCTCCGCTGATGGACAGCTTCACAGTCCCGTGCTAATGGACTTGCTTTACAGGCATCAACCTCTTTCTCTCTCATGACATCACCCGTCCCAGCCGTCCGGAACGCAACCAGGCCGGGAAAAGGCCTCACGCACGCATGCTGGTGACATCACCGGCCCGTCTGATCTGCTCCTTCTGGGATTTCCCACACTGCCCAGCACCATATTTTTGCGGCCACTCTAAGAGCATGAAAGGAACATGGAATGTGATGTCATGTACGTTTCTCGTTTTCGATAAGGCTGGTGTTAGTGCTGAGGTGGAGTTTAACATGGACAAGCGCAACTCGAGTCTTGTGGCCTGTTTGCTCAGGAGGGAAAAAGGGGAAAGTACGGGAGAGAGCTAATTTAAACCAGACCCATGTGGGTACGAAGGGAGGATGAAAGGAGGAAAAATAGGGAGCAAACAACTTTGCTCTTAATGGCTTTGGTTATTTATTATCCACATTATGTGATAGTACAGGTTAAAGATTAACTAAGTGGGTTGGGGGGAGTGTTTTACAGGACTGGGAGTTTGCCGGAGTGGGGGCGAATACTTCAGTGTAAATACTGAAGAGGCCAACCACTTTTTTGTTCGAAGTCATAACCTTTGGCAACGTCTTGACTAGATATCTAAAGTTTCACACATTACCATTGATGCATTTATGACCATAATCTGGCAGCAAAGCAGTCGATTAAACTGCCGATTCTTAGGGAACATTACTGCTGTTTTCTTTTGTTCTGTAACAAAATGTTATTTGCCCAGAATGTTGCTTGACAACCAGCGCTCATGTTCATCCAAAGTCAGCCTAGAAGCCAAAAAACCCCGATCCCACCCAAGCAGCAGAGAGAAAGCTGAAAAACCAGCGTGTTAACCACCCTCCTGTCAGAGAGGGAAGATTAAAAAGATGGATGGCCATGCCAGTAGCCCTGCAGGAACTGGACGAGTGTCTCCTCCGGTCTGGATGTGATCTCCAGTGTTAAAGGAAGTTTTCATATACATTTACATTCATTCCTTTGGCAGACACTTTTATTGAAAGCAACTAATAAGTGAAGCAGAATCTATTCCAAGCTTAGAGCTGTGCCAGTTGAAGGTTAAAGGGTCTTGCTCAATGGCCGAACAGTGATTCTCTGGCAGTTCTAGGATTTTAACTCACAACTTTCCAGAAACTAGCATAGAACCTTAACTCTTTCAGACCTTGCAGATCTTGCAGAAAGTAAACATCATTAAAAAGACGATAAACACCAGACTGAGTTCTTCTTGTCAGTCAGAAGATGTTCTGGTTTACCGTGAATAAGACACTTTGATTGGCTGTTATGCGACCTACCAGAGCCAAAAAACACACAAATGGGTCTAAATCATTAGTGTATGCGTCAACAAAGATGCCGGATGAAAACTGAGCTATATACAAAAAACTAGTGTGTGAAACACATCAGGAAGCAGAACAAACTATCCATTTGTTTCGGTCCACTCTGACACACTGGCACTCAGTATTTAGCGCAAATATCTCGGGTTTCACAGGAAACATGCAGAGAGTCTTTTAAAGACAACTTGGAATTACGTCCCACCGTCCTGCAGATCTCTTACCGCCCCTGGAATGCTAGCTTTGAAAGAAAGCCTCAGATTTATATCTGTTATTATGTGTTAAAAGAATTGCAGATCGAGCGAGCGAGCGAGCAGTGAAAGCATCCGATCGTTTCTTAAAGTGCCCAGAGCGCTCGGCCTCTCAACAGGAGTTTCTCTTCTGAGCTGAAAAGACAGAGCTGTCATCACCGCCTGTCTCTGATGGAGCCTGGCTGACACACAAACACACACACACTCGTGCAGGTCAGACGGGGTGTGTGAGTTTGCTATCTTGGTGGAGTGTGTGCTTTGATCCTCCAGACACTCTGCAGGTCCTGCCTCTGCGAGCTGACCTGTGCATTCCACTGGAAAACGGTGATGGCACCAGGCTGGTCTGTCGAGCCTGGATTACTGCAGTATTGTACACACACACACACACACACACACATACACACACACACATACACCCACACACACACACACACACACACACACACTCACTCGCCACTGTGCTCCAGCAACCTTCTTTTTCGAAATCAAGGGACATTAGCGGAGGCCAAAAATCTGAAATTGTGGAGGAGTCGCACAATTCAGGTGTTATCAGTATCACAATAAATTACACCACAATACATTTACGAGCATATCCCGGATATTTTCAGTGCTTCTACAGCAAATAGAATGAATTAATTCATTTAAAAAAGGTTTAGACCAATTAAAACGTTTCTACAGTGACAATTGGTGCCAATATCTTATGTATTCACCAGTAGTTTATTTTCTCTTCCTATTCCTGTTTAAATAATTAATTTTTTACCACCAAATTCATAATTTTTGCAAAAATGTGTGCCACTTTGTGGCTGTTCCAACTTGTTCGGAAACCCCAGCAAAACGAAATATCACAATATGCATGGTGAATCGTTAAAATGTCTTCTACCCTATCAATCATGGTATTTTTTTACTTACTGATCGGATCCATTCAGTATAGCGTGATTTAAAGTGTATTTAATTTATCATTTTAAACCATTAAAAATAATCTAGGTTTAATACTTGTTTAATATGTTTTTAATTCTACTTTGGGGACCCTGCTCGCTGCTACTCTACAACTGTACTGTATTTTATAGTGCTAGTAAACTAGCTCGCATTTCAGTATCGGAGTCTCTATTTGTCCTATTCTAGCAACACCAGTCTAAATATAAAGTGGCCATAACAACCACACTTGGTGAATCACTAACATTGGCTAAGTTAGCTAGCTATCTTTGGACGCAGTTATCATATGCAAATAATTTGTATTTTGTCATTTGCATATACAGTACTGTGAAACAGCTGTAACGTACTGGTTTCATGAACTTGGATGAATGGAATTAGCGGCAGGGTGAAACTAAAGTTCAATATTACAATTTAAATATTTACAGATTTCATGCTGTACTTAGTGTTAAACACTTTGGTGTGATTTTCTGTTAAATACATTTTCCCCATCATTATTACCACCAAATCATTAACAATAAATACTGAATGGCCATTTGATTGAAAACTGAATAAACAAAAGGGTGCTCTCTGACTTATGGACAGTACTGTGCACTGATAATAGCAAGGACCTTTGGGTTTTCTTAATGTTGCAGCTCTTCCTGAGACTGAAGAAAAATAAACAGAAAAAACATAATATGCTGCATAAGTGCTATGTTACACTAAAACAAATGAAGAAGGGGGTGGAATATAGAAAACGAAAGGAGGCAGAAGAGGGAAAAGGGTGTGTGTGTGTGCGCACAAGTGTGTGCCAGCAAATGTGCATTGAGACTCTGTGAAAGGTGCCACAGTGAGTTTGTCACAGCCAGCATAACCTCATGGACTGAGGGAGTGCCACAGAGAGAGAGATAAATAATATTTCTTACGGCTTTGAGACAATGTCATACTGATTAAGTCACATGGAGTGAGTATGGCAACACATGGAAAGGGAACCAAAGGAAAGAAATTGAAAAAATAAGCAACCCAACAGCAGTAACCGCAATACTGATGCATTGGCACAGAGGCTGATATGAACATGAATATCTAACCCTGGAAGGCACTCAAATCTAGAGGCACCTCCCTACCTTTTCCTTATGGCAACGAATGGCCTGTCTAACCCTTTTCAAAGTTCATAAAATGCTGCTTGACACGGAGGCTCCTGTGCATGACGTCTCTGTCACACGAAGGGCGAAGCAAGCTAATGGTTCTGTAGATCTCCAGGAGCTATAAGCAAATGTCTGCTCAGTTCAGCATAAGATGGAAAGAGAAACAAAATGTAGCCTGGAGCCTTTTACAGAGAAATAATTTACAGAGGCACCTTGACGGATAGGGACGATACATTACAGGAATTAAACCTATCTGTACTTCTATTTGCAATACTTACGTATATCAGGAGTTAGCATGATAGATAGTAGCTCGTGGCCAAGTCTGACCTGCTTAACAAGATTATTTGGCTTGTAAATTAAATGGGTAACGTCCCTTTTTTAAGCTATACATGTATGCAGATATAACATAAAATAGGGCCTATATCACGTCAGGGTATTTGCAAACCAGACATATGGTACCAATGAAATTTCGCATGTGAAATTTGCTTAAAGTTCAACTCTAGTGAACTTTGACATGCAAGTTGGTGCAGTAAACCAATAGCAATGCAGCTTTGGATGAGTTGGGGCAGTCCTTCGTAGAGAAGAAGATCCAAAATGGAGGAAGCTACCTTACTAACTTCCTCTTATACAAAATCTTGACAAATAAACTTTGTTTATACGTAGAACGTGATTTAAAACTACTCAATTAATTCTGGGAACTCATATTTCTGTTCACTAAGGCATACTCTATGGCAACAGGTCCTCATGTCTACAAGACTATGTCTATCCACAAATAAAATTCTAAAGCACTATGAACAGCACCAAGCACCGAGATGGACTAATGGTTTAGTTGCTATTTTTCCAGTACGGCCCTCCAATGAACACGACCTGTAAAAACTGGACCCTGGCCAAACTTAATTGATGACCCCCGGCTTACGTATTTTTTATTTACAGAAGCCAAGAAATAGTTGTAGATCTGGCAAGACAATGAACTACTGCCCTCTTCTCAAGACATTTGAACTTGTGTACACTCTGTTGCCCTGGTGATTTTCCTGATTGCAAATTTGGTCTGTGACATGGAGGGCTGTGGAAAATGATAATTTGTGCAATAGACAATGCTTGAGCTGTTGAACATGTCTTTTGGAGTGCCAGGAAGGGACAAAAATTGGACCACAGAGAGACATTAGAGAAGGGGTCATCAGTTATAGTCCAGAAATTTGGAGGATCACTGTCCAGCGCAATTTGGTTATTTTCCTGCCAATCACCGGTTAATTACAAGACTTAGTAGGTATCTTAGAGCAGGGATATTACCAAACTGTGCTGGACTCTGATCCTCCAGCACTGGAATTGATGACCTTTGCATTAGAAAATGAGGCCTGTTTGCACATTCTCACCTACAGCCACCAAGTCCTCAAAAACACACGGCTCAATAAGCCAATCTCAGTGGCAGGCGATAAGTGATAATAATAGAAAAAGCCTTGGCCTTTTTTTTCCAGAGAAGTGAGCAGGTTGAATTAAGTGATTTAGCTGGAAAATGGGCTTGTGACCGAGGTCCAGTACCCTTGAGCTCAGGCTGCTAGCCCTCTCTGTCATGTGTTACTGTTCAAGACGCCAGCCAGCAAAGATTTGCGAATTGCCTCTGGTGGACTGTTGGACTACACAGAGCTTGTTGTTCTTAAACATAAGGCCTTTTTGAAGAACACTGGAGCTTTGATAGCAACCGCTCAACATAGTCACAAAGAGTGGCATTTAAATGAGCCAGACTAGCGTGACTTTGATGGCAAATGTATAATATAGCTTCTGACGTGAGCATGTTTAGGAAAATAATGGACTTTGGTATCTACATACTTTTTTAATGTTTAAGAAGGGAATGTTAGGAACCCACATTTTAGCCATCTAAAATAAAAGCCAAAAATGTTTTTACCAAAAGAGAAAAAACAGCTTAGCTATTTTATTCAATATTTTCAGCATTTTAATTTTGTAGGGTTAAAGTTCAGTGTATCAAAAAATGACTAATGAGAATTAGAAACAGTGGTTTTCTATGCACTTGCACCAGCCATCGCTGACATGCTCAAACAGTGCCAGCAACTTGTTCAGTGTTTCCAGATTATTTGAAATCCCCTGCAATCAGGCTATTTTGATTACTTTAAGCCAAAAAATAGCCTTTCACTTCCAACAACTATCTCAAGGCCAAGTGTCTCTTCAGTGCCCAATCATGCACATACATTTAATGGACAAATGGCTTTTTGTCATCTGTTTTCATGAACTTTGTTACTTTATAAAACAAAATAAATACATTACATATCATGCAACTTTTGTGCAAGTTTTGATAGGATGTTCTCTGCAGTTGAACTAGACAGATTACTACCCAAAAAAAAACAATGCTGGAAGAGCGTCAGGGGTGGTGAAGGGGGAAATAATTTCATAAGAAATGTATTTCTCACTTCAGACTGGTAAGCTCCACTTAGAAAAGTGAATGCCAAACTGGACTATAAGGCCATACTGTACACTCTAACACAACCATATACTGTACATACATAAATAGAAAGTGTTCAAGTCAGAAATGGTTGGGGTGCATGTGAGAGAGACTCGATGTGCCGAGCTGCTTCCCCTTTAGGGTCAGAGCCCTGTCAGATGGTGTATGTGCCAATGTGGAGATGCCAACGCCAGGGACCACTGCATGTCTAAGTTCTTCAAGAGGCCTCTTCTGACGAGTCCCCTTGTGTTCATCCGTCCTATCCATTGAAGTGTTGGAGAAAGAAAAGAGCTTGGTATGATCTTGTCACCCGCAGAATGTGTCGAACGCAGAGCCTTGTTAAGGGGTCAAGGATCAGGTCCTACGCCAACCATATCTCTGGGCCTCTCTGTCGAGGCAGTCCTACAGTGGACGTTACCAAAGTGACAAAGGAGATTGGAATATATAAGTGTGTTTGTATGTTTCTGTGGCTGACTGTCCATGAACTGCCAACAGCCACCACTAGACAGTTGGGAAAACACAGATCTGTTTATTATTATTTGTTCCGCAAGGTCTGTGTTTTGAGTTTGTCCTTTTTCTAAATATTCTTTATAATATTAACAGTAAGGTCTAAACTTTGAGACTGGTCACACTGGTATGAGGGCTATATGTTATATGGTAGCCCTGTGGTCAGAGATATTTTCCATAATACTGGTAAGCCATGGGTTTGATCTCTGTTTATACTGTCCAGCTTCCACCACTGTGTACTTGAGTAAGGTATTTAACCTGTAGGATGAGGGCTTAGATGACTGTAAATTGAACAGTTAGCTAATTAACATTAAAAGAAAGAAAAAGTTTAATATACTGAGTCATTTGCATGTTACCGCTGCAGTCAGGGATCAGTCAGAGTGACAATTATCAACTTATATAAGTTAATATAATCAACCTGTAAGCATATTCATTAAGCATTTACATTAGATTGATAGGCTGAGTACTGTGGCTGGTTTTGGACTGTTAATTGGTAGAATAACCTGTCAGTCTTCCATCCTGACTTTAGTTAGTCACAAACTGGCAATTGATTACACATGCACACACAAAGCACACATTACTGATATGGAAGAAAAATGCGTACAATCTATTCAATCACTTGCATGTTTTTACTTTGCAGACAACTGTATGCTATACCACTCTTTCCAGATGTCCTTGTTTATAGCAAAAGTTTCCCTATATGAAAAATACACTAAAGGGAAAAGTTGATTTTTGCAGACAAGTATATATCTCCAAAATGTAAAGTCATATGTTGTGCACCTAAAAGTAGGCACATGTATAGTAACCGTAAAGGAAAAGTTCGGCGAAAAATCTAATTTACACAATTTTCCACTTACCCCAAATGTAGTCAATCAGCAAGACATGTTTGGTATCAGGCCTTCATTTTTTCACTGGAGCCATGAGACTAATTTAGCTAAGTATTTAAAGTCTATCTTATCATAAAAATTTTCTATAAATACATGCCCAAATCTTCATGTAACACATAATAGCTATATTCACACAACTCTGTAAGCTACGCAATCTCTTCTTTTAATAAACCATTTTGTAAAATAACTTTCTGCCAATTCACCCTTCAAACTTTGGCAGACAAGGTCTAGGGGGCGGTATGATACCAAATTGCGCTATGGTGAAAAGTGATTTTGGTTTTCTAAGAAGGCTGCTCTCATAACTTATAGTGCTTAGGTACATGATGAAGTTTTTTTCATGTTTATAGATTACAGTAAGTCATACTGTGTCCTAAGCAACATTTGCACGTATGCGGTTTGAGGCAGATATTTACGGTGTGTGTGTGAGCATATATTTTGGGTAAAGAATTTTGGGTTAATAGACTTCCATTACTTGTTAGCTACAGTGTAAAACTAAAAAAGCAAATGTAGGACACCAAACATGTTTTGACTGAGCAAGTGGAGTAAGAGTAAGTGAAAAATTGTGTAATTGTATGTTTTTCGCTGAACTTTTTCTTTGAGATTAAAGCCAAACTTGAGCATTTTAACCGTAACTCTAAATGTAGCCTAAGGAAAAATGTTGAAATCTATGTTATGGTGATCTCCTTCAAATTTTGTTCAGGTGTATGTTTATTTATCTTAGAATTGTCAGAAGATATGCAGTAATGCACCCTGACTTTCAGATGTTGCCCTACAAAAAGCTTGGTCGTACAGTTAAGACTGATGATAAGTGTTCAGAACAAAAACACATTAGCTGGTTGAGGCATCTATATTGATTGCATTCTTGTGGCACCCCATGATGTTAATGGGAATTCTTGTGTGTAGGAGACTGGGTCTGGGAAGAAAATGTTTTCAGTAGGTCATGGAATAAAACAACTAAATGAATCTGTAAATGACATGTTATTAGAGCAAGAGACATAAAACGAATGAGCCCTGGTCCCAGATGTTAGAAAAGTGATTATTTTTAGAGCTATTCAGGATGGTGTTGGAATGACTATTATCATTCATTTCACAGAAGACAACTGTATTGATTATTTTAAGATTACATGGCCTAGACTGACCAGTCAGAGGAACTATGGTCATCTCATATAGGTAGGCTGTGTTTCAGAACGCTGGTGGGCAGCACCATAGCTTCACTGACTCATGCAGTCTGGATAGGCATCATCTTCGCCACTCTGTTGTTGCACAGGTGTCAGATCATCCAGGATTTATTACCACCCTCCAACAAACTCTCGTCCCTGTCAGTCTCCGATTCTGACCTCAGTTAATCACAAACTGGCAATCGCTTGCGTGTGCACACATATACACACTCCCACACTCACAGATATGTTTACCCCTTATATGCAGATGCCTGTCATCCTGTCATGGTGATAGCCTACCCATCAATCAAATTCATGGCGTTCTGCCCATCCTGGTCTGTTTCTAGGTCAGGCGAGGCCCATTGCTAAAATGTGCGCATGCACTTCCCTTCTTTTACTTAGTGTTTTTTTGGACTGTTATTATTTGTCACAAAATTGAGGGAAAAGGTCTATTGGCTTTCCCTCTTGTCATATTTATCAAACAGCCTGGCTGTCCTGCCTGTTTGTAAACAACTCTTTTCCGAGGGTTAGGATTTTTGTTAACACTTTACTGTAGGGCAGTGTTCCGAAGGCTACATGACACCTACATAAGCCCTTCATGACAACTGACATAAACTGACATAAAT
>JAOUQW010000028.1:2573424-2584139 GCA_028565825.1 Olivaichthys viedmensis | reverse complement strand
TGGTGGAGCTGAGGTTTGAACCCATGACCTTCTGATCAGTAGCCCAGTGCCCTAACCACTGAGCCACCACTGCCCACTTAAAAACGGATGGGCCAGTTTTTAGCATGATATGTACGTATTACTAGCCTGTGTTACATTAAAAACCTAAATTCACTCTGGATTTGGAGTGGAAAGTTCTTTTTCAACAGATTAGGATTTGGTACTTGAAAAATATGTCCAAGTTTGTACAAAGGAAGCTATTCATCTTTAGGGAGAGCGATTACTTTGGTTAATGTGATACTAAAATACAATACCGACATTCTTACACATATGTAGGAGCAAAACTATCATTTATAGAAGAGCTTTATTAGTAAAACGATTCTTTATTTCTCCGACAGAGTGCAATGACCTATTTTGCCCTGATGAAATTTCGCCAAGGCATTGGAGAGATGGGTCAGGGCTTTGCTGAATCCGCTCCAGATCCCACCTCCATTTACCCCACATCAAACATCCATCAAGATCCCTTACCGTACCCGGCTTCTTCTTACCCCGCCTTCCCCAACGCCCATTCAGACACCTACCAGCAGCCTCCCTTCATGGGTAAGCCAGAACCGATTGGCAACAGTGACTACCAGCCTCCAAGCTACTGACAAGAACAAGGGCCCTTCTCGAGGGAAAGTGAAAAGGGATGATTTAGATGGCCTGATCATATGACACAGCATGGAAGGAGCCTGGAAGAGCAGCCAATGAGCGCTCTTGTGTATTTACAGGCTCTGGCATTCCTTGATGTTGACTGGTTCTCCCAGTCACCATGAAATTATTCTTTGTGCTTGTCTTCGGAGACACACAGCCTTTTCTGTGCTTTGAAATTATTTGTATGTATGTGTTGCCCGCAGATCATTAGCACTGATTGCACAAATGGTGCCTAAATATAATGCAAGTCATTGTGAAACTGCTGATGTCGGCACAGGCTGTTACTGCCCGTAAGCTTATTCTGTTCTGTAATGTGTTTTTGTCTACCTTTATTTCAGCAGTGCCACATTTTCACACTGCGTAAATTGTGCCATGACCCTGAACGATATCGTACATAAGAGTTAAATGGCCCACTTGAACTTTACTGTGCCAGCCATTGAAACTCTGCTCAGATAATTTTTCAGTTGACTGGGTCAGACACAATTCCTTAATAAATTCAAGTGCATTTCTTGCTGGCAAAATAAAATAATAGGCTGCACTGTCGTAAATAAAGCTTTGTTTTTCGTGAGTGTGCCATGGAAGGTTTAGTTTTTCCCCTGTAATTAGTACAAAACTACTGCTATCGAGGGTTTTAGGCATGACATCCACTCCTTTTTGAACTGTAAGAGAAATGTCTGCTTTTTATTTTTTGTGTAATCGTGACGCCAATCTAGTTTACTCACTGAAAAACACCGCACCTACCCAGGCCATCATTTATTAATACACCTGCTTTACAAACCTGATCCGTATTGCACCACTTGGAAAACATTCTCCACGTGTTGACATCTCACATGACCGGTCTTAATTTGCCAATGTGTTAATACAAGCCAACTCTTTCGCACCATTCAATGTTATAGGTTTACAGCATTCTTTTTTTTTTTGACATTTACAAACGACCATACATCATCCTTATTTTGAGGGTCGGCTCTGTAGGAGTAGTTTTAATAGTGAGCTTTTCAATTATGTTTCCTTTTGGTGTTTTAGCCTACTGCTTGACTTGGAATACACTTTATGAAGCTGGCTAATAATTATTTAACCCATATTTTACTTCGGCTGAACGTGTGGCTAATGTTTTGCACTGTTTGATTTGATTTTTTTCTGTCTGGGATGTGGGTAATTCTTAAATTACTGGCTATGTTTTGTTAATTCGATTTTCTATTGTAATTTTTTTTTTTTTTAAACACTGGTTTAAATGGTTTGTTTTAAAATGTTTAATAGAATATGAGTTATGATTTGTTTGGATGTGAAATTTATAAAGATGCCAAATGTCCAATTTAAAGCACAAGAGAAAATGTATATCCTAGAAGGGAACAAAATAAATTAAATAAATTAAGTTTCTTGTGACTAACATCTGTGATGTGCCTTTTATCACTTCAATGATATTTTAAGGAATAATTTTAACAGGGTTTGCCTGGCTTTGTCTTAGATCAATTAGCCATAATGGTGAAATAACACCTGAACAAAAGCCATAGTCAGAAAAGATGATTGGTTACATTTTTATTAAAACACACATGTAACATTATATATATATAAAAAAAAAAGCTTTCAAACCTGGTTTGAAAGTCACATTTAAAAGACAAACGAACCTATTATTTTAAATTATCTTAGCCAGAGATGCGTTTAAATTTCTGTAACCTTCAAGTCCAGTACCCATTGCTCAGTATAAGTATTGTGGCTGATGCAGCAACTCAAATTTTTAATTAGTTCATACTGTAGGTATACGGCGCGTCATAGGTGAAGGGAGGCGAAGAGCTTGCGTGACGCACTGTGGTCCATCTGCTTCCCCGTCAGTGGATGAGGGGGTGTCTCATCCCTATAGGGGGCACAATTCTCCTTATTTGCCATCAGGCCTCCATAACACACCCGGCACACTGCTTGGTATTTATCAGCCCCTCCGATCACCTCCACCTGAAACAGCCAGCAGGAGAATGAATGAAGTCCTGTCACGGTGGGACGCTTTTACAAGTCATAAAAAAAAAAAAAAAGTATGAGAAGAGAGATACAAGGGATTTACAGAGCACACTAGGCCAGTCCTTTTTTTCCTGTCAGGTACAGTGTGTGAACATTTGCTTGTATGTAATGCACCTTAATAGCTGATTAATAATGTTCGTAGCAACTATTGTTGCAGTTTCTAATGTTGCAGCTGAAGTGTTTTCTGCTCATGCAAATTACAATAAAGGTTGATTTTGATACAAATGAACAAGACGACTTGATTAGCGTTATCTATTCTAGAGCACAAAGTTACACGATTTGTTTCCTTTAGTCAGTGTTTCACCTCTTGCTCTGCTCCAAGTCTCTTTGTATAGGATGCCTCTTTAAAGCACTGCATACAGACTGCATTCAGCTTCACCACGCTCTCAGCCAAAGGGACCAGGTTCAGTATGTTGCCAAAGGGCTACAGAGGAAAGATGGGTAGAAACGGGGGGGGGGATTCAGAGAGAATGAATATGACAATAAAATGTGTACCTAGGATGCCCCATGTAGGCCGGTCACAAGTAATACAACTCACCTAATCGCAGTTATTTAAAGTTATCACAATCGTTTGAGTTACTCACGATTAACAGTTAGATTCCACAATTATGTTTCTATATAAATATATGTAGCAGAAAGCGTCTGAAAACAAGGTTGCTTTTGAGTTCGTCGATATAATCAAATTGTCATGTCATCATATTTTTTTATTCAATCAAATGCTTTGATCAATTAACTATTTGTAACCATGTTTTGCCATATAACATAGTAATACTTGGTGGAGCTGTGACTGAGCCACTATTGCTAAAACTTGTAGATAAAAAAAAAAGTTTACCACATTAGTACATTATCAGTTTACATTGTGTTTGCTATAGTACATTGTTTATTGCCATAGAACTTATGTAATATATATGCATGTATGTATATCGTCACTGTCCAAAGAAAAGTAAAAAAGAAGTTTTTGATCATATATGGAATGTGGGCAAAAACCTCCATCTACCCCACAGCAGTTAACATCTAAATGTCCAATGAAAAGCTGACAAATCACACTGTGAATTTCGGATTTATTGTGTATGATTAATGAAAAGAAAAAGTGTTTTTTCGTGTTCCTGAAAAATTTGAATTTTGGAGATGCATGTTTTTCATTGGACAGTGATGATATGCTTTCCTTTAACATTGAAAATTTTTTATTGTCCAGCATAAGGGACAATGATGGAAATTTGTCTTGGCCAGACATGGCCAGAGACACATAGCTTTTTACAGAACAACAGACATAGGATCAAAACAGACATAAAGTAAGATGCAAACATAGAAAGTAATAAAGTGCAATGTTCCCATTTTACCATAGTAAATTCAGAGCTAATCACGGAAGTAAGTCCTAAATATGGGCTTAATCACACATTCAATGGATAGAATATGAAGTCACAGCTCTGAAAGAAAAATCTTATATGAACCTTTCAATTACTAGGCCAAGGCATTGGGTCAAGAAATATTTTGTTATCCTATCAATATACACATAATTGTGATGGCACCATGATTGTCAGACTTGGAGAGGCCACTGCGCCACCAACATTTCCTTCCACAGAAATCTTTAGTAAAGGGCAAAAGATATGCATGATTGAAGAAGAAAAAACTAAGCATTAATATCATCGCTGACCAATGAAAAACATGTATCTCCAAAATTCCAATTTTTCAGGAACACGAAAAAACACTTTTTCATACCATTAATCATACACAATAAATCCGAAATTCACGGTGTGATTTGTCAGCTTTTCATTGGTCATTTAGATGTTAGCTGCTGTGGGGTAGATAGAGGTTTTTTCCCACATTCCATATATGATCAAAAGTAAAAAACGTAAAAAGTGGAGATACATGTTTTTCTTTGGACAGCGACGATATGCACACCAATCACTGAGAGCCTGAAAAACATCAACCAATGGTGTCACACTAATTAAAACTATTTGGTAAAACTTAGCTGGTTGGATAATAAGCCATTATGTCATATTAACATATCGTAACTCATTTTTTTTTACCATTTAAAAAATAGTTTCCTCTAGTTTTTTATATTAAATGGTTTATTTTTGTCAACACTGAATCCAAGAAATGAAATCAGAATTCTTCCCAGGCTTTTTAAATGCAATACTCCTGTTTTGCTGGTGTTCCGATGTGTGTATCGGACATATACACAATGTATCGTGTATGTCTTCTAAGATATGATATTTTTAACAGATCGCTCACTCCTGCTGTGCCGACTTATTCCTAATGTCCCTCGTTAAAATAGTGATTAGGAAAACTAACACATTTTACTTTTTATAAATGCCCTTTTTTACAAATTTAGAGCCGTGCTCTCTCCCTCCACAGAGAGACGATTCTCTTTCCACTCTCTCAGACGGCAGCATGTCAATCAGTTGACCATTAAGTGTGTGTGTGTGTGTGTGTGTGTCTGTTGTGTTTGTGTCTGTCAGGAAGTCTGTCAGGCCAGGAACGAGTGGTTCAACAGCGAGAGGTGTGAAGCCACCATCTGCCTTTCGCTGCACATTAGCCACGACACACACCCACACCCACACACAGAGTGTGTCCCTCTCTTTCCCTGTCGTCAGCACTGTCTGTTCCCAGTGAGTATTTCTCTCCTCGTCCTATTAATCAAATCGAGTGAGTTGGCTGTTTATAGTCGAGCCAAATGCCAAGAGCCACGGAACGCTCTCTCAGCATTAGTGTCTTGAAAAGGTAGGGAAGTATACAATGACAGTCTAGGACGCTCTCTATAGTCTAAACAAGTGCACTTACCAGAGACATACTGGGACAGATTGGCATAGTCCAGATCAGGCTTAGAAATGTTTGTTTTGCAGAAGCACAGCTATAGGGTTTGTTTTGGGTAGCGTTTGACAATGCCGGACTCGAACAAATGTCAAGTCAGACTCGAAAAGCTCTCCTGACAAAAACGCGAAATATTTCTAGAGGAAACCATGTGCCACCTGTTGCAAAACAAGGAACATGTACAGCAACTGAAGGCCATTTCAGTACTGCCTTATAGTAAAGTTTGTCCACTCTGCAGCATTCTTGGAACCACTCCCAGGCAGTTATTTCCAGTCATACAAGACCAGGCTCCTGTCTACTTGAATGGGGGGGAATCCATAAACCAAAAATTGATCTGCACGGATTTAAAATTACTGTTCAAATCGGACAAATTGTGGTCTTTGGCTCCAATAACACACAAAAAAGTATTTGTTTAGGTTGCTGATCATCAGACCAGAGGATAGGCCAAATCCCAAATGGTGTAATACATAGGGCAAAATATAATGGCTTCTACACCCTATTTAGTCCACTATATGGTCAATAGGAAACCATTTAGGATTCGCCCTTTGGCTCGGCAGCTAGTTGCCCTGAAGTTTAGCAAATCTGGCTTTTACTGTTTATTTCCATCACAGTTCACGAATATTCGTCTCGACCGGGGTTTAAGCTGAAGCTAAAGATGTATTAGCCAAGGTGCTAACTAAATGTTATGTGTTGCAAACTGATTCTCACTTGATCTGATCTATATTTTTAAAATACTGATTTATTCTTTTATTTTATAAACGTGTTTGTGTAAAATTGGTATAACAATGCCATTTGAGGCAAGTGCATGATAATTTCAGGATGCATGTCTGTGTTATCACAATGCTGGCGCTCAGATTGTATTATTTGTTAGCGACATTAACCAAGGAGGTTAAAAAAATTTGGACAATAAACATGTTTTGGCTCATCGACCACATTTTGGTGGAAAGTTTGCGTATATTTAATTTTTTTACCCAAAGTGCATTTGGCATAATTGTTTTACTTTTAAGACCAAATTCAACCTCAAGCCTTCGCACACAACTGCTTGACTGTACTCTTGAAAACTCCACAGTCTGACTAAAAGCTCTTCTGAGAGCCAAAGGCAACAGGTTAAAATCCCACTAGACCCGGTTAACGCTTGCAGGGCACTAATGCATTAGCACGTTAAAGGTTGGTGTGTGTCTGCCAATGAAAGGACAATGGAGGCCATAATTGGTGCTGAGCACAGCTCACACACTTGGTAATTGGGGAGAGTCATTATCGGTCGACACAAATGAGTCTCTTAGCAGTTGTTTCACTGCAGGAGAAGAACAATGGGGCAGGGTAATGAGGTTTATAAAGCTGCTACTGGAATAGCACTACTGGAATAGCACTACTGGAATAGTACCATATATAACTAACCCAGTATAACTACAATTATATAATTATAGAATACATTTGGGTGAGAGATCACATGTCTGACTCCACTTTATCCATAGATGTTATTGGTGACACACTGTTATTTGAATTAGAACAGATGCTATTATCATAAGAAAAGCAATCAATTAGAGTCAGCAGGCTACTGCACATTACAGCTTCTTTATATAAACCCACATAAAAAAACGATATAATTTTATAACTAAACACCCCTCGGAGCAGGTGTTACGACGGGAAAGACATGACGAAAACCACTCTCTCGCAAACGCCCAGCCACTCGCACACATAAAATGTTTTGTTCAGCGTACAAACACTCATGGAAAAATGAAGCTTTTGCCAGCGACTCAGAAATAAAGTGTAATATGGGTGCGTCCACTTTAATGGAAATGTTCCATTTAACGCTTGGACGAGAGAAGGTCATAACTCAAAGCTGGGGTAAATAGCACAGCGAGTTATTTGCGTAAGGCATTCGAAAGGGAACGAGCTCGAAAATATCTTTAATTACATCTGCGTTCGGCCTGGACGGTGCCATTTAGTCCTGCTCCATTTGATCGCGTCAACTTTAATCTAGGCTTAATCAAAGGGCCTGATCTTGTTCCAGCCATCAGCAAGCCCGAGGCTTTGATGCGAGCTCTTTCGCCTGGGTTTGAACGTCTAATTCTACACCTCTTGATTTAACTGCGTTTGTGTCTGCAACTAAAATGGAAGGACTATATTTAGGGCCGACGGTAAGCATGAAATTCCCTGAGAGAACATTATTTTTGGAATCCAATACAACAGAAAAGAAATGGAACGTTTTTTTTTTCCCTTCTTCCCTTCTTAAAATACGGTGTTAAAATATGGTCTGGTTTTTTGGCGCCTGCAATACGGCGTCTCATTCTCACTTCTGTAATCCAGGGGATTTTTTTTGGTTTCCTCATTAGTTTCTCTGTCTCTATCTCTGCCTGTCTCGCTCTCAGCTTGGAAGCTGATCTGATCATGGACGGTCGCCTGAGGACTCACATAGAGCCTCCTGGCTCTGATAACCTACTGCCAAAGCTCTCCCAAGCAAGCACATGCTACTCTTTCCCATCCTGGAGAGTCCCCTAGCTGCAGAGAGACTGTGAAAAGGTCTGGAATAGCAGACCTTATTTAATCTCCCAGAGACATCAGTAAATAGAGACGTCTCATCGTATTAAATCTCATTTCATCTGTGTCGGTCAACGAAAAACGCAATATGAGTTGGAAGAGGAAACGTGTGCCGGCAACTAAGCAGTTTGGCACAAGGGTCACTGGTTTTGAATCTCGGATATGGGACAAGAGTTATCGCAATAACCTGCCTTTTCTCTAAGCACTGTCCTTCAGCAAGGTGCTTAACCCCTAAAGTGCTCGAGGGCGGCTGCAACGTGACACTCCTTTCTCACCGCCGGCATTAGTGTCTTGAAAACTTCCAAGAGTTCAGTGATCCTCGGAGGATTTATTTCAATGGCTCCATTGACCCTGTTACGGATAGACGGCACCGGAGGAATCAGAGGCATCCGATGCCTGTGTGTTTGGTCAACAGGAGTGTGGTAACCGGCCACCAATGGTGTAAAATAGATCCTGGTGGAAGTGAGGGCAATGTGTCACGGCTACATGTAGGAAATTGAACAGGGGCAAAGTTCTTATCTTATCACTTTTTCACTGGATGGTACAGTAAGAAATCCATGATCCCACATTTTGTAATTGTTTCCACTGCCAAGTGAGACGTACCATACCTATGTACCCAATCTCAATTTAGATACTCTTCTTGCCCAGGTACCATGCGTACCAAACAGGGACAGATGGGTGGAGCTAGAAACAGTGCAGACCATTGATTAGTCAAACGCAATCGTTAGTAGTAGTGTAGTGACGGCCAAAGTTTCTTTCTCTTTTCAAATGTCCTTTTTATGGTAGCGTTAGGAGGCAACATCACAATTTAATCATAATTGTATTGTTCTTAGATTTGTTTAGACTGTATTTCTTTACGTGCCCACAGTATTGTTTTCTTGTTGCTGATATTTAGCTCGATTTTACATTTCTTATGCTACCCGTGAGCCACGTAAAAGCTGCCATCTTCAAGTTAGGCCGAATCCCAAGTGGCTTTGTATTCATTATAGATGTTCACTATATAGGGTATAACATAATGGCATTGTAGAACCTACCTAGTGTGCAACATGCCCGATAGAGGAAAAAGCGCAACGTCCGACAAGGTTTGCACGTCACATTCAATTTTTTTACTTCAAAAAAAAGTATCGGCACCCTTAGCTTCGTTTAGGTCGCTTGCCGACATTACACCAAACACTTGCCAAGAAATAAACTTCGTATACACTAGCGTTCAAAAGTGTGGAATCAGTGTTTTCAGTAATATAAACTCCATTTTGTTTCAGATCCATCTATAAAATTATTGTGATATGATTCTAGTGTTTATGCACTTTAGCTTTCAGATCATTTGTAGAAAGCTGTAAAACATCAGGTGTCCAGAACGATGACTCCAAAATGACTATGAAAGTTTTATAGAATCAAAAGTGATGTTAATATAAACATTAATACCCAGAATGCCTCTTTTTTTGGAAAGCGGTGATCAAATCAACAGAAAACAACAGAAAACCTGTTTACACCAAACTCATTTATAATAGAAGTCTAAGGGCAGTTGAATTCCAACAATAAACGTCTTAAATATGCGACCATTTTAAATATTTTTAATATCGGCAGATTAAAATCACGATTCACAATTCCGAGTACTGTGGGTATCGCCAGGTATCGATGCTTTTATGACTCATTGTTACTCAGTACAACAAGGAACTACAGCTAGTGAACGTTAAAATCGGTTTTTGTGCCGGTCAGTTTATTTACCCTCCTTTTTATCGTTCAGCGTTTTATTTTTTTGTGAATATTTAATAATAATAAAAAATCTCTGAACTTGTACTCCATGCTCCATTGTTTTGTTAGAAAAATCTCAGCAAAACTTACCATAGTGAGATGAGATATATATATATATATAAATATATATTATATATACACACACACACACACACACACATACACACACCCTTAGTAACATATAATCACAAATTCTTCCCTAGTCTAAGCTCTGAAAGGACAAATGATACAGATTTAGAGCTTCATTTACAAACACCCTCAACTGAAGAATTCATAAAGATCAAAAATGTATGTTTTGCATTTTCAGCTCAATCATAAGTGAGTTTTGAGTTTTTCTAAATGGTAATCACACGTACACTACAGATACAGGAAATAGTGGTTACGCTGAAAAACACACAAACAACAGTGCAGGATTAGGTCAAACTGAACAATCCTCACTATGGCTCTGTATTGGCCTGCCCAGCAAGGGGTCCCTACAAACACACACACACACACACACACACACACACACACACACACACACAATGCCAGCGCTTGATCATGGTGAGTAATTACACTGGCAGCGTCTAATTGGACGCTGTGCATTGTTTCTGCTCCACGGGGGTCGTCGGGGTCACTGCCCTTTAAATGCAGAGCTTTGAGATGCGCTTGCTACAACACAGGCCACTTTCTCCTCCACACCCACAGCTGTTCATCCCCCTCTCCTTATCCTTCTCCCTCTCACTATCCCCATCATAAGCCTCAATGTCTCAGCAGGCCAATTGCACGCTCCACAAACACGTCCAGACCGCCCCCTTTACTTACACAATCAGCGGCCACTTTCCTTCTTCTCCAGCACGCACGTGCGCACACGCACACAGTCATGCTCACACACACACACACACTCACACTGTCAGACGCTCTTATCATACACACAGTCATGCTCT
>JAOUQW010000028.1:2551232-2563205 GCA_028565825.1 Olivaichthys viedmensis | reverse complement strand
CCCCCTTCCATCCTCACCACCTTCTACACGGGGACAATAGAGAGTGTACTGACCAGCTGTCTCACTGTCTGGTATGGAAACTGCACTGTCTCAGACCGCAAGACCCTACAACGGATTGTGAGAACAGCTGAGATCATCATCGGAGTCTCTCTACTCACCATGGACACCATGCATCACAAGTGCTGCATCCGCAAGGCCACCAGCACTGTGGATGACCCCTCCCACCCCTCTCATGGACTCTTCATTGTTGATCCCATTCAATATGGTTCTGTTGTCCTGTCTAGTTAGCATGCACTGTCCGGTGTATTAATTGTCCTGTATATTTATTGTCCTGTGTATTTATTGTATAGTGTACATTTGCACTCGTCCTCACTGTCGTATATTTGCACTTTCTGTAGTCCTATATACCGTGCTGCTGTATTGTTGTGTGTTGCACCATGGTCCTGTAGAAACGATATTTCGTTCCAATGTATACAAGGTATAAGGAGGAATGACAATAAAAGCCTACTTGACTTGACTTGACTTGACTTGAAGGGGAATGGCATCCCCTTGCATGTCTTTGTCAACACCAGTCCACATCTCTCTCTCTGTCTATGTCCCTGTCTGTTTCTCTCTGTCTACTATGCCAATCTTTCATGTCTCTTTCACTGTGTCTATATCCTTTTCTGTCTCTCTGTCTGACTGTATTCACTCCGGTTTTTGACTCTCTCTGCTTATGTCTTTCTCTCCTTTCGACTCTCTTATGTCTCTCCCTCTCTTGGGTCTCCAACCTATTACCCTGGAATAATAATAATAAATCATTCTTTCATCGTTATACACTATGACATAGTTTGTACCATGAGTTAAAAATTAATCTCAAATAACATCCGTTTGCATAGCACATGTCAACCGTGAGTGGGTGCTGCGTCGTCATGGTTAGTCGATTCCGCATTTTGATTGGCTGTTCAGAAGTAGGATGGCTGCTTCTGCATCATCAGCACTCTTCACATCATCAGCTCTCCAGATATCGAACCAATGAGCTGTACTTATTGACCTCAAGCCTCTCGTCAAATGATGCCCTCCTAATCTGCATACGAGCCATGGGCTATCACCCAGGTCTCACACACACGCACACACACACACACAAACACACGCACACGCACACACACACACACACACACACACACACGCACACACACACACACACGCACGCACGCACACACACACACACGGTGAGACCTCTCCTTTCATTAGGTATTCAAACATCTGAGTGAGTGAGTTACATCTAATCATGTGCAGGAAGATGCTTATTTATGCAGGAGCTGATCAGCTCTTCGGGGAGATTAAACCTTGCTCTCCATCCTCCCCCTGCCCTCCAGTTTTTCCTTCTGTCTCTTTCCAACTTTTTCTCTTCCTGTCTCTTTCTGTTTATGTTTCTCGCTCTCCCCATCTATCAGTCTATTTCCTTTGCTGTCTCTCAGTCTTCCCTTCCTTTCTCTCTCTATGCCAATGTCCCTCTCTGTCTCTTTTTCAGTCTATGTCCCTTCATATCGCTCTCTGTTTATGCCACTCCCTGTCTCTCTACATTTATGTCTCTGTGTCTTTCTATGTCTACATCCCTACCTGTCTCTTTCTCATGTCCCTACCTGTCTCTCTTACTGTTTCTGTAAGCCTCACTTTCTCTCTCTTTGTCCCTCCATGTCTCTTTCTCTTAATCTTTTTACATCCCTCCCTGCCTTTCTCTGTCTATATCTCTCTTTATCTATGTCCTTTTCTGTTTATGACTCTCCATCAGTCTCTCTCTTTCTCTATTTACACTCTATTTACTCTCTATTTATGTCCCTACCTGTCTCTTTTGCTGTCTCTATATCCCTCCCTGTCCTGTCTCTCATTATCTGTCCCTCCCTATATGTCTCTCTTTTTTCTGTTCCTCCATGTCTCTATCTACTCCCTTCAATCTCTTTCTCTATGTCTATGTCTCTCTGTCTATCTCCCCCTTCTCTTTCTCTCTTCCCATGTCTCTCTCTCTCTTTTTCTCTGCCTGTGTTCCTTATTGTCCCTCTCTCTGTCTGTCTCCAGCCTGTGGATTCTTCCAGAACAGCAGTAATGTGCAGCACTAAGAGTTTACAGCCGTGTGTTTGAGAATAGTGACAGTATTCAATTCAATTTTATTTGCATAGCGATTTTTAAAAATAGACATTGTCACACAGCAGCACAAAACAATATCCAGATGTAGATCTAGATACCAAACTAATCCTATGTTACCCATCAGCGGATAAAGCGGGTCCATGAAGGTGTTTTTTATTCTAGCTGTCTCTAGGGATCCATGATAATCAGCTCATTCTGCTTTCACATTGCACATATGACAGAACGTTACCCAGCAACAGATAATGTACAATATGTCCAGTATGGACAATAACGTGGTGCATATAGTCACAGATGTACAGAGTAAAAACTTTCCAGTGGTAAATTTACACTTTAGGTCACTACATGTATTAATTTGCAATCCGGTGTTTCTCTCACCTGAGTGTCTGTCCTTATTTCAGAAATAAAGCGACATGCAGTGTATGAGCTGATGATGTTCTGTCATATGTGCAATGTAAAAGCAGAATGAGCTGATTATCATGGATCATTAGAGACATCTAAAATTAAGAACACCTTCATGGAGCTGCTTTATCTGCTGATAGGTAACATAGAATTAAATCTTGCCACAGTGTCCATCATTAACCCCAAAACAGGAAGCCTATCTGCCACATTCTGTATGGCTACACAGGAAACTCATGACCCAGCAAAAAGGGTATTTCTGGAAAGTGAACAGGGAAGATGGCTGCATCAATAGATGTGTCTGAAGAACGGGTACAAATATATGCTTCAAACGCTTAGAGAGCAGTTAAGTAGCTCACAAAGATGCTCATTTTAGACCAGCGGCTCCCACACAGGGATCGACAGAGGAGCCCTGATAGACCCTATAATAAAGATAAGAATGCCTGCATACTTTCATGTTTTGCACATCAGATGGTTGGCAGCAATACAGAAGTAGCTCCTCTCAGGCTATTCAAACCAATACCGCAGATATCTAGTTGTACTAAATCAAGCCGGCTGGATTTGTGGAATGATCTCAACGTTTCTTCACTCATCCTCAGTGGTTTATCAGTGGATGACGAATGTGACTGAAATAATACAAATTTTCCTGGTGAAAAAAAGCCAGTTCACTGAAAATGGGAAAGGACGTGAGGACGCGAAAAAGGAATTTTGCTTCCTAGCAGTTAATGACACTTTGCACCAAGTTCATCTAAGAGAACCCTAGCAAGAGTGAGACAATAGAAAATAAAAAGGTGGGCTGTAGTGATACTGTCCATGCTCTTTTTGTTTTTGGAGGATACTATGAATCTACTTGAACTTTATTCTCTCTTTTCTTTGCCTTCTCACAACTTTTTCGGAATAAAAAGCAACCTGCTTCTGCTCCTTAGTCCAGTTGCCAAAAAAACAAACTAGCTACCTAGCTACTGTTAGGTTTTACTGAACCACTACATTCCTTCCAGAAACACATTGCACCAGGACCACTCACAATCGTCTGATTTTTGCACCACTCCGGAAAGGAAAATAGCTTCTTGATTCAGAACCAGCGAAACCCACAGGCAAAATTTCTGTCAGACACTTTTATCCAAAGTGAGACAATCCAAGTATTTAGCTGAGCAGTCGAGGGGTTAAGCATCTTGCTCAAGAGCCCAACAGTGACACTCTGGCATTCTGAGTTTGGAACTCACAAATGTCTGGTCATTAACACAGAACTTAGCAACCACTGCCCTTAAGATTATAACATAAGTCCATTCATCTTGACGTACTACTATTAGATATTAGTTCTGTCAGAACAAAATTCACTGTTTGGATACTATTAAAATTTTCATAATATTTACATACTACTGTACTACTGTACTGTGTTTTGTTCCTCTGGGAACCCTTAAAGGTTCTATGTAGAACCCTGCAACAGAGGGTTTTCCCTTCCATAAAAGGTTATAAGTAGAACCCTCTTTAGAAAGCTAGAACAAATAACCCTCCAAACAACCCTTGAGGAACCCTTTATTCTACGTAGTTAATTTCTCTTGTATACTGAGGCTGAATCTGGAATGGCTTTCAATTGAGCATATAGTGCACTATGTAGGTTCTACAGTGCCATTATGTTATGCTCTATGTAGTGACCATATATAGTGAATTGGAAGGCATTTAGGATTCGGCTTTACTTTGTGTTGAAGGGATTTTTACATGGCTCTTGGGTAGTGAAGGAAATGTAAAACTGAGGTAAATATCAGCAGTAAAGGTGCATAAATAAAAACAAATCTACAACATTAAAGTTTTTGATAAAATTATGATATTTCATTCTTGTGATTTTCTCTGCATAAGGAAGCATCAATTTTTCACCTTCTGTCATTAATGCAATGCAAAAGCAGAGTGTAGCACTGCTGCTAATATTCATATAAAATGATAGGCTCATTAATATTCAAATGTGTTCAAATGTTAAATATGATAAATAATTAAAATTTGAATGCAATTTTTAAAGGAATTTGACAGCCCTACTAGACATCCAATAATCTAGTTTGAGCACCATGGCGAGTAGCCCACAGTTCATTCCTGCCTCTGCCCAGGTCATGTGATGAGGGCAGGGTTACTTTGTGATGGATGTTATGCAACATATTTTCAGAAGAGGACAGTAAGAAGAACAATCAATTAGCTCCCTCTCTTCCTCTCTTCCTCTCTCTCTCTCTTGCAATCAGACATGATAAATGCACAACAGAGTCAATGCAGTGGATCTCTTATTAACATAGCAGTAGATACACGCTAACACACACATACACAAACACATGCACACACAAACAGCCTCCAAGCTGAAGAACCAATGCACACCATGGAACATAGACAAGCAGAACACACACATTTACAAATACAGCATGCATATACACTCGTACACACAAACACTCCAGTATGTACTCTAGCTCTCTCGCTCTTGCTCTCCTCCCGTCCTCCGTCTCATACGGAGCCCACCCTATCTCTCTCTCTATACCCCTCTCTGTCTATCTGTTTATGTCCCACCCTGTCTCTCTATCTGCCTAAATCCTTCACTGTCTCTCTGTCTACATCCCTCCTTGTCTCTCCCTTTCTCTAACCCTCCCTGTCTCTCTTTCTCTTTATACAGTATGTGTCCTCACTGTCTCTATGTCCATCACTGTCTCTCTATCTCTGTCCTTCCCTTTTTCTGTATCTCCCCCCATGTCTCTTTTTATGTCCCACCCTGTCTCTCTCCATCTGTGTCCCTTGCTGTCTCTATGTCCATCATTGTGTCCCTCTATCTGTTTCTCTCTCTCTCTCTCTCTCTCTCTATGTTTGTCGCTCCGTCTTTCTCTCTATCTGCCTATATCCTTCCCTGTCTCTCTATCTGCCTATATCCTTCCCTGTCTCTCTATCTGCCTATATCCTTCCGTCTTTCTCTCAAATTATGTCCCTCTTTGTCTCCCTTTCTCTTTGTGTCCTCCCTGTCTCTCTGTCTACTTTCCTCCTCGTCACTCTTTCTCTTTATACTGTATGTGTCCTCACTGTCTCTATGTCACTATATCACTCTCTCACTATCTCTGTCCCTCCCTTTTTCTGTTTCTCCCTCCTAGTCTCTCTATGTCTACACTCGTCCTCGTCTCTCTCTCTATGTCCCCCCCCCCCATGTCTCTTTTTATGTCCCACCATGTCCCTCTCAGTCTACATTCATTTAATAATTTGGGAGGTGGTAGGAAAATGGAAAATCCAGAGGAAACCCATGCAGACACGGGGAGAATGTGCAAAACTCCGCACAAACAGTAACCAGAGCTCAGGATCGAACCCCTGGACCCTGGAGCTGTGAGGTGCCACAATGCTGCCCTCTTTATTAGGGATGCACAATAATATCAGAATCACATTGGTATCGGCAGATAATTACAAAAACAAAAACAAAAAATATATATATCAGCATCGGATGGATGCATAGATTTGGTCGATAGTTAAAACGAATATTTTTTATTGTCTATGGCACTAGGCGGTCGCCATGACTACGAGCGCCATGTGCTTTATGTTTGTGTTCGGTTTCGTGTTGTTCACACCCCGGTCTCGTCATTGATTGTTCCCAGCTGTTTCCTATTTGTTCCCCTTGATCAGTCTGTGTATTTAAACCTCTGTGTTTCCGTCCATGTTGTTAAACATTCGTCGACCTCGTTCTTGTCGCCTGTATGTCAGTATTGTGTTATACGTTTAGTGTTAATAAATCGTCTTTGCGTTTGTATCCGTCTCCCGACTCCCGTTCTCCCATGCGTGACACACTGCATGTACTATACATGACAAATATTGGTCTAGAATTCCCATATTGGTTCATTATTATTATTATTATTATTATTATAATTCTCAGTAACACCAGCCTATGTATTTCTATTAGCGACAGACGTATACACTGACCCACAATGGCTTCACTGCATGGAGCAAACACACTGAAACCACTGACCTGCCACAACAACAACCTTCATGCCGTGATGACGTCACACGAGAGGGCTCAGGTGGACCAGAGCCGGCAAATAATAAGACACAGGTTGAGAACATGTTGAGTGTTTCCGTGAGTGTGTGTGTGTGTTTGGTGTGTGTGTGTGTGTTTGAGTGTCTCCCCAACCTCAGGAGAGGCATGGCGATCCAATCTGCAGCGTGGGGAAGCAATGTCTCCTGGGAATGGCGCGGCAGGCTGGAGACGGGGGAAACCATGCAGAAATGCAGCTCACGCACTATTTATGTGAAAGACAATTACCAAACAGTGTAAATTATGCAGGGAGAGTGTGTGTGTGTGTGTGTGTGTGTGTGTGTCCATGCCTTTCTCATGACGAATTGGCCTTGGTTTTTGTATGACCACACTAAACTGTGTTACTAATGTTGGGTTAAACAGCATCTGCCTCCGTTTCTCAGATGATTAAGTTCCGATAAATGAATTTATATGCATGAATGTTATGCATGAGTGTGTGCGTGTGTGAGTGTGTGTGTGGGCAGAGCTTATAAATTGAATCGCAAACTTTATCATGTTACACCATCAATCGCCCTTCTTTTCATTTGATTTAACTAACCATTGCTCAACTTGTATTGTGTAATTAAAAAGTAGCTAAGAACCCCCTTTAGGAAGCTAAGAACCTTTACCTATCCAAAGAACCCTTAAGGACCCTTTTGTATGGCGTGTGCCGTGCATATGTGTGTGTGTGTGTGTGTGTGGTTTTGTAAAGGTTGTGCATCCCTTGGTGTGTGTGAACATCAGCTTTAGTGTGTGCGTTTGATATTCAGACCGCATTACCAGCATGCCCTTTCTAGTACGTGTGTGTGTGTGTGTGTGTGTGTGTGCATTTGTGTGTGCATTTGTGTGTACATGGTGTAGGCCAGCAGATAGAGAGAAAAGGGCAGCGAGTGCGTGCTGATTGGCTCGGCTCTGACGATGTTCCCTGACTTTTTGCAGCTCCCAAGCCGCCCTATTAACAACACGCCGAGTTCAACACACCTGCACGATTCTCACACCTCCGACCGTCCGTTTAATCATCCGTTTGCTTGTTTGTTTGTTCGCTCCTTTCTTCTTCTTACCTGTGCGTTACGAAAGGAAATGAGTGAACAAATGAATAAATGAAAGTTGTGTTGCTTTAGGATTTTGGCCTTGTAGTGTAGATGTATGAGGCTAAAGGGGAGTTATACAGGCTGCACACATTGTACACATTTATCATACATGTCCATAATCAAGGAAGAGCACACGAATATTCCAAATACCTGACAATCTGACAACTGTTTGAGAGCACCACTGTCGTTTAAAGAAAAGAAAAAAAACTGTATCGTAGCATTAATATCAGTGAATATGCAAAAATATTGGAAATAAACCTTCATAATTAAACTGCAAAAATTGCATTACATTTATAAAATAATATGTGACTGTTCATTTTCATGCAAATACGGCCAGAAAAATGTGAAGACTTAATCACAACATTTTCATTTTATCCATATTTTTTATAAATGTTGACACTGTATTTTATGAGAAATAAAACAAAACAGTGGTAATAAATCGAGACCTTTGAATTCTACGGTTCTATCTGAGTTCTTTTTGTTATAAATATATTATTTACATTCTACTGAATATACGTATGTGAGAAGTTCTACACCAAAACATAGCTTAAAAGTATTAAAAATATCGATAAAGTTCACACAATTGTCTGAGAGAACCTTATAATTGATGATCAAAAATGTTGAAATGTTCAGCCATACAAGCTTTGTGTAATAGATGAGTCATTTAAATCTGTATTTCTGCCATTTACAGTCAGCTCCTGAATTATTGGCACCCTTGGTAAAGATGGGTTAGTAAAAAAAGGTTCTTTTTGTGGTTTGTGCTTTTTAAAAAAATTTTTTTTACTTCAATTAAAGGTTAGATTTGTCTCATATTTTCAGTGTGAGATTAAGCTAATTAACCACAAATAAAATATGTTATAATGTTTTTACCCATATTTACAGAGGGTGCCGATAATTCTGGAGCTGACTGTACATCCAATAAAAGATTGTAATTTAGTTCACTGAACTTAAAGACTCAAATCTCTGAAAATAATAATTTGTTAACATCACTAGATGTAATGGTGTGAACATTCTACATTTTTGTATCGAATAAACTTAACTTTTCGGCTTAGCAACAGGAATTTTTAATAAAAAAACGTCCACATGCTCCTGATTACAGTCTTTAAAATAAAATAAAAAACAAGCTCAAAAGAGAACATTAGCTAGAATAGATCCTGGGTGGTTTATTCCACGACGTGACGATTGCCAGGACAAATTAGTGGAATAAAGGTTCTTCAACAGCTGTTATCTTTCTGTTCCTGATTATCAGGCCATTATTTAAAGGTTGTCACCCGCAAGCCTTATCTGTCAGTTCATTATCTCAATAAAACAACTTTGGTTATAATGAGAAAACTACCTGTTTGTTCGTAATGGGACAGAAAGTAAAAATGATAATGCCTGACCTGTCTGGACTTTTGTACTAAGCGATTAGTTGCTGGGTTTTTGTGCACTGAGCTGGATCAGAGTCTCATATGCCATCCAGATTTAACAACCCCTAATTATTTTGTCTCTACTTTTCTGGAAAACTTTGCACCAAATAATGTTATTTTCAGTAAAACCTGAACAGCAACTTATTTCTAAATGATATTATGCACCATAATAAAGAGAGTGTATTAGTAATTAATAATATATATTAGTGTTATTCTAGTCTTGAACATGTACAGCATAATAACCCGGAGGCAGTGACCTGTGACTAAAAACAAAGTCCTTATATATAGTAAAGTCTGTACACTCGGCGGCCATCTTGGTCGACGCTCCAGGGCAGTTATTTCCAGTCATACAACACCAGGCTCCTCCTAATGAATGAGGAGAGACCTAAACCAGAGATGGATCGCCAAGATGATGTTTCAAATACGGATTCGAAATCACTGTTAAAATCTAGCAAACAAATGGTATAAATAAATTGTGGCTGAAATAACACAAAAGCCTGAGCATGCGCATTTCTCCATAACAAGCGGGGCAAAGGCTTGATGACCCCAACCTTCTTTGCGGCAGTTTCTATGGTAACGGTGATCATCAGACCAGAGGGTAGGCCGAATCCCAAATGGCATCCTTCTCCCTACATACATACACTACGTAGGGCAAATGGCTTCTACACCCCATGTAGTGCACTATATGGTCGATAGGAAGCCATTTAGGATTTGCCCTGCGGCTTGGCTCAGTAGCTAGTTCCCCTGAAGTTTAGCTAATCCAACGTTTTGGTTTGTTTCCATTATAGTTCATGAATGTTCGTCTCGGCCGAGGTTTAAGCTGAAGTTAAAGATGTATTAGACCAGCATGCTAGCTTTAAATAGACTATATATGTTATGGAATATGGAGCTTATGTGTAGATGCTCTGTTTTCACCAATACGTCCATGTAGCTAATCCACAATAAACCGGATCTCCTTTGGATTATCTTCATCATATCGAGTCGACAGGTTATTTATAAAGTTTGGCTGCTGCTTTTGCCCTGGAGAGAAAACTGAAGCATAATATGTCTGTTGTGAGGACTTACATTAGCTACTGTACAGGACTGTCGCAGAGACGGCCGTGTCCTATCTGATATCTGATATCTGACAGGCCAGGCTTTTTTCTCATAACCTCTTTACCAAGTAGGTGATTGGCTCTTTTCGTTGAAGGGCGGGACTTACGCAATACAGCCGCCATGTTGAGCGTTACATGCTATCCCATTCATATATCAACCAGTGAACTGTCTCTACTCCTCATACAGTCTATGCTAAAGATAGCCAGAGCCCCAACTGAGCTAACAGAATGCTGTGTGTGTGTGTGTGTGTGAGATTTTTCATCTCAAGCTGTGTGGGGGTTCAGCCAGGCCTCAAGCCACCTTCGTACCCACACCGGCCCAGATAACCTTTACACCGTGTGTGTGTGTGTGTGTGTGTGTGTGTGAGAGAGAGAGAAAGCAAAGAAGAGAGAGCCAGAATGACAGCCAGGATTATGGGATATGTAGGATAATGAAGGCTACATGTATGCTGCCTTCAGATATTGGTCAGATAAAGAGATCTCAGAAGGCAGAATGCTATACAAAATATCTGAATACGAAGGCGTGTTTCATTCTGAAAGCAGCTTCCTTAGTAGCCACATCCTTTAAAGGTAGCAGCCTCACTGGGCAGCATTTTAACAGAAGAAGGAACCTTGGCAGGCGTCGTGTTCGGTACGGCCTTCAGTGCCATCATACATTATAACTTTTGGCGTGCTGCGTACCTGACATTTATTTCTTCACTATCACACACTAATTTAACATTTCAAGAGAAAGAGAAAGTTGGACAAATCTATCTGAAAGAGTAATGAGAAGCGAATGCAGGACGTGTTGCATGGTTAGAGTAATTTGAGGATCACAGCTGGTTGTTTGGAGCTCTGTGGAGCAGAGAGCAGTGAGATGAAAGTGAATCCAGCAGAGGTGTTTACCTCGTCTACACGCGTCCTTTCCTCTGCCCACAATTAAAGCTGTTTACGCTGTTTTGTCTGCGGCGGAGAGGAGGATGTCATCCGGGATGGAAAGCAATCTAAAAAATAAACAACACTGATCATTTTCCCTTGGGGCAACATTAGATAACTGTTAGACTTTTTCAGACGCTGGGTGATCCTTAATGATCCAGCATCATCAAGATGATAAATGAGAGACAAACAATAACACGCTGTATCGCACTGAAGCAGATGTAAACCTTAATGTATTAAATCGTTGACTGCATTAGAAGAACAAGTTTGGTAAGATCTTCTCTCGACCTTTATTGTTAGACTCTAATGGTTGTAGTGGTAAGGATGGGCCGGCACTCAGACATTACTCATTAGCTACCTGGGAGGTAACATTTTTCCACCGGACGATGCGGCACAGCTCGGCACAGCTCGTCAAATTAATCATGATCACGCATGTTGTTGCCATTTCCACCGACATAAGATCAGTGCCATACCCAAGTACCCGTGCTGAATTTGGTTACCCTTCTTGCCCAGGTACTAGCAAGCTGAGCCAGGACATGTGGACGGAGCTAAAGATAGTGCAGACCATCGATTGGTCAAACACTGCCTGGAGTCACTTCTCCAAAAAATTTTAGTAGTGTAGCGACTGTCTGCAAAAGTTTCTTACTCTTTTCAAAAGTCCCTTTTCTGGCGGATTTAAGAGTTAACATCACAATTTTACCCACAATTTAATGTTTCAGATACATTTTTTATTTTATTTACTCACAGTAATGTTTTCTTATCACTATTTAGCTTGATTTTACATTCCTTACCTGTGATTCAAGTAAAATCCGCTATCTTCTAGTTAGACCGAATCCCAAATCGGTTCCTATTCACTTTGTTTGAGCTCTACATAGGGTATAACATAATAAAGCTTGACACCCTACCTAATGCCCTACATGCAT
>JAOUQW010000028.1:2527046-2538738 GCA_028565825.1 Olivaichthys viedmensis | reverse complement strand
AGAACTTTGGCTCTCACTTGTTTCTGTCTCTGCAGCTAAAATCCCAGAACAGCCTTGATTCTGTTTTTATCTAAAAAGTGTTCTATTACACACACAACTGTTCCACTGTTGCCGTGACGGTCGTCACATTGATGCCGTGACCGACCGTTACAATATAGTATAATGTGATATTGTACATTATTGTACAGATGATACATTTGAGCAGAATGGTGCAGAGCAATAAAGTTCTGGACTAAATTAAGAGAGGTGCTGGGATTCAGGCTAAAGTGCCGAGTGTCCGTTGAGGACAAGAGTTGGTTTTCATTATCCTGTTAGATACAAAAAAAATGTAACTTTGTATTCATTGCAGGAATGCAAGTTCAGTGGAAGGCAGAAACCTGATCTCGTGAAAGATTTGTACGAATTGAAACGAGAATATGGTTGGATTTTATTTGATTTCATACGAATAAAGTCGTAAGAAAAGGTACAAATGCCCCTAACGCTAATCTTAACCTTTGTAACTTTTTTATATTAATTGAGTCATGCGAATAGTTACAAATTTGCCAGCGTGTGACCATGTTGTTAGGAATGCTTATCTCCATATTTAAGGAATACACTTTCAGTTCAAGGAATGTGAAGGGGGAAAAAAAAGTTTTTACCATGCTCTCTGCAAATTGTGGTGACAGTGGAGTTATTTTGTCTGTTCCTGGTTAGGTTTCAATGAAGACACTCTCTACAGCTATTTTCCAATGACAATTATGGAGAAAGTGCACCACTAAGTCATCCAATAAAGCCCAGGGAGTGCCTACCATAAAACAAACAACTAACAACTACTCTGTTCAATAACCGTTACAGTTTTCCTGACAATAACCCCCCCCCATCGATTTAGAGCAGAGAGAGTGACTGCTATTCTTCATCTTCCCCTGATGACAGGATTCAGCCATTCACCTGAGGCTGTGAATCATTCCGACATCTCTGACTAACTGTTTCAGTCTAGAAGCCTAAAACGACCTGCGCTTTACCCATCTGTAATATTACATGAAGAATGGGAGCATCTCGTTTGGAAGTATTGAGCTAGTTTGTAGTTAGAAAGTGACACAAGACAAGACGTTTTCCATTCGTGACATGTCTAATTCTTGATCAGAGACTGAGACGTCCAAAACATCTATATATAAAATGATATTGTGTATTTTCGAGGAGGATTTAATACTCTGGATCTTGAAGTGACAATAAGACAGTGTGGCAGTCAGCAACAGGATTGCATTTTCCAGTCAAACAGTAATATTAATAAACAATAGTCTTGAGATGTACCATATGTCACTTTTTTGACAATGTGTGTGTGTGTGTGTGTGTGTGTGTGTGCAGAAGTGTCATGCATCCATTGTTTTTGAGGAGACACACACACACATTGATTAAATAAATTAGCTGATTTCACACCTTGTTGGCTTCAATAAAATTAGCTTGGTCAGTTAATTAAGTGTAAAATGGGCAGTATATATAAGCTAGATGTGTTTTTTAATTACTTTATCACTTTTATTTTTTTTAATAATGCTAGTTTGTGGATTAGCCTGATTACTGTAATGGTAGATCATGGCCTGTTTACTATAATGGCAGTTTATGTTTTAACAAAACTGATTACTATAATGCTAGATGATGGGATAGCATGTTTACTATAATGTTAGATCATGGGATAGCCTTTTTACTATAATGCTAGATCATGGGATAGCCTGTGTACCCTAACGCTAGATCACGGGGTAGCCTGTTTACTATAATGCTAGATCATGGGATAGCCTGTTTACTATAATGCTAGATCGTGGGATAGCCTGTTTACAATAGTGCCAGTTTATGTTTTAGCAAAACTGATTGCTATAATGCTAGATCATGGGATAGCCTGTTTACTATAACGCTAGATCATGGATTAGCTTGTTTACTATAATGCGTTTATGTTTTAGCCTGCCTACTATAAAACTAGATCACGGGATAGCCTGTTGACTATAATGGTAAATCATGGTTTAGTCTCTTTACTATAACACTAGATCATGGGTTAGCCTGTTAATTATAATGTTTGTTAATGGGTTAGTTTGTTAATTATAATGCTAGTTTATGGGTTAGCCTGTTTTACTAGTATATTAAATTGTGGTTTAGCCAGTGTACTGCAGAATTACCCAGTTTTGTGATTGTTCTGATGTGTTTTTAGAGGAAATGAATGTCTTGTCTTGGAACTAAATTATCAGGTAGAAGTTGATGTGAAATAAATCATAAATCACAAAGTTCAAAATAATTTAATGGTCACATGCCAGGTATTTAATTACTGTAGTTTTGTTAGACATTTTATTGATTACATGAATTATATGATTTGGATTGTCACACCCTCTGTTACGCCACACCACCTATGTCAGTGCATCCGCCCTAAATTCTGATTTATCCCATTGCACACACAAATTATCGCTCGTTATTTGGGATCTTAGTAAATCAGGGCCCTAGTTTTCGCTTTGCCGTTTCTGAAGTTTATTGATGATAAAAATCTGAAGTGATATCACATAATGACATTAACCCAAAGAGTATGGAAAAGGGGGATGACAGTTTTACAAATAATGTCCCCTTGCATCTCCCCTCAAATTTGAGCCCTGCTTTTAGGCCAGTGTTGGTTCATCCCCGCCGTCATCCCTGCTAGCATTTTGATTGCATATTTATTGAATGAAATAAGTCTTCTAACCTATTTAAAACCTTTTCTCAGGGTGCAGCGCTGTAGCCCCCACCATACTCTTCCCATCCAACTGAAACGATGTAGTAGATGTGATGTGCGTTATCCGAGTATGCTCTAATGCTGACCGACAGGTCCGGAGAAGGCTCGGTGAGCATCGCTATGTGAGTCCTGTCAGTGTGCTGTCCATGTAATTAAGCTATAGGCGGTTGAAGCTATGAATTTAAACCACCCGCTCCTATTATTACGAACTTGACATTGCTTTTATTTGATGCCATAAACAGAGTTTGACAGGATTGTCTTAAACAATACGCTCCTCATTTCTCCAGAGGCTCAGAGACTAAAGTGATACAATGTGTTATTCTGAGCGCCAATGCCGGTGATTTCTTCTCTATAGAATGTTCAGCTACTTGAACGTTTAGCATTCTGAGAAGCAAGCACTTGAAATGGGCTTCGTAACTGCAAAGCGTTTATTTCAGTGCTGCTTTTTATTACAAGTGTTATTATTCTGCCCTCTGTGTTTTGTTGAGGGCAGTGCTGAGCTCTCTTTGTGCCCAGAGATTATTGACCAAGTATTTATCTCAGCATGTCGATCAATACATCGGAGTGTGTGTGTGCTTGTATATGTGTGAATGTGGTAGTAGTATCTAGCTGCAGATCCATCGACAGAAAATGTAAAACCCCAGGCTTGGTCACAGAAGCATCAGTTTGGGTGGATAAAGCCCCTGTGTGGGTGGATGAACCCCCTGCTTGGACAGATGAAGCCCCTGCTTTGGTGGATAAAGCCCCTGCTTGGGTGGATGAAGCCCGTGCTTGGGTGGATGAAGCCCCTGCTTGGACGAATGAAGACCCTGCTTGGGGGGATGAAGCCCCTGCTTGGGAAAAAGAAGCCTCTGCTTGAGTGAATGAAGCCTCTGCTTGGGCTGATGAAGCCCCTGCTTGGGCGAAAGTAGCCTCTGCTTGGGTGGATGAAGCCTCTGCTTGAGTGGATGAAGCCTCTGCTTGGGTGGATGAAGCCTCTGCTTGAGTGGATGAAGCCTCTGCTTGGGTGGATGAAGCCCCTGCTTGGGCGGATGAAGCCACTGCTTGACCAATGAAAGATGTCAGGAGTTAATAAAACGGTTTCTTTGAGTTTATAATACGTTGGTCTTATTATTTAACTATAATATGTCACATTAATTAGGCTATTGCAAGAAGAAACCTCAACTTGGGCAGAGGTGTGAACGACTGTGGGAAGGTAAGGACTTATTTTTTTCTTAGAATGATAATCAGTATTTCTGTTAATTTGGGTTTTTTGTGTATAGGTGTGCATACATGTGTGATTTTTGATGCTTACCAGCATTAATTTTAATATTACCATTCTTGTGAAATGCATTTTTACAGCAATGAACAACATTTAGGGGTCATTTTGTAGCTAAGCTAACTAGGCTCTTTTTCTGAGGTAAAACAATAAGAATATAAACCCGCAACCCCTCCATTGTTTGAAGCCACCATTGCCATTTTTACACTTCAATCATTTTGTGTACGAGGTAAAAAATTATGTGAGTACAACATACCTTTTATGAAAGATATGTAATTTACAGCGCAACAGAAAAATTGATAATCATTCAAAGGAAGCAATCATCTTTTCCAAACTTTCTTGCCACTTCAGTGTATAAACTTCAACTTTCCCACAGGCGCTCACACTTCCGCCTAAGCTGAGGCTTCCTGCCCAAGTCCAACATGGGGCTTTGTCTACGGAGGCACGTCAGATGTGAGTCACTTTACACTTACCTCAGCTCTCTTACTATATATGTAGGCTGTCTGTGCTTTAAACATGGATCTTTTTGGTACTACTGTACGGACGTATTCATGAGGAACATGAGGAACCCAAGAATCATGCTAGAAATGAGTGTTGTTTGATGGCTTGCCATTGTTGCTCTTTAATCTCACCAGACATATGAGGGCTTTCATATAATTCACAGCTTTTATCCTTCAAAGAGTTGTTAGTACTCATACATTCCCTTTGAAAAGTCACTCCCACAATAGATACTTGGTACCATAAAATACAGCGCTTCTCCTGAGGGGACTGAGCTGAACACTTAGAGGAAATATCAGTCAAATATTGGTATTGATATCGCCATGATTAGGAGGAGTATGACTTCATTTTGGCCATAGAATGAACTGAATGGCTGAAAGGAAAATCTTGGACTGCCCTGTTTGTCCTTCAGCCAAAGCAGATAGATATACGACTTTCAGTGAGAGCACTTCACTCAGCCTCATAGGGAAGAGTGTAAAAACGCAGTAGCCTTTGATTATAAGTGGAAGTGAGAAGAGAGAAAGAGTGGGGGGGTAAAGTGAGTTCCTGTGCCCTGTACTCTACTGTAAGCTGGATTGATTCAGTGCTGGAGGGTCATTTTTCAGCTCAGCGAGAGTGAGGGAATAAATCATGTGCGGATGGCTGGAGGTGGAGGTGCGCCGTGATGGAGAGGTGGATAATGGCTGCTTCTCCAGCTGCCAGCCGCCTGACCCTGCGGGTCAAAGCAATAATGAAAGCATCCTGGCCTTTATCTCTCCGGTCTGCCCCTATAGACCTCCCTCCTTCTCTCCATGTCCCTCTCCTTTTCCCTTTCTCTCTCTCCCACGTCGACAGGCCAGTTGGTACAAGAATGGCTTAAGCATGGGTAATTGCTCAAACATGGGACCTTTGTCAACCCCTCTGTTGTTCTGTCACCCACCATCCTTTGAGCTCTGCCCCAGCCATTTTGAATCGTACTGTATCAGTATTGCCACATACCATGTTCACCTATAAACATAGAGCGACAGTTATGTGCAGGAAGTTATGTTTTTTTATTTGCACTGTGCTTGGTAAAAGTCTTGGTTTTAACTCTTTCAACTCCTGGCTTATTAATTAGTTATATATCTTAAAGCTTCTTATGTAGTAAATACTATGAATCTTTTTAGTAACTACAGTGAAACTAGAAGGAATGGTATTTTGTTACGAGAGTGAGGAATGTAAGTTATGGGGTTAATGAAAATGTTGAATAATAAGTTGTTTAACCCCTTAAACTCCCTGAACCTGTCTTACAGTACATTCTTCACTCTCGTAACTACACACCTTTCCGATTAGTTTCACTGTAGTTACAAAAAATAGCCCAAATTTGTCACGTGTAGACACAAGTGGGTTTACAGTATCAGTATCAGAGTTTCGATTGGCATTGTTATATTCTCTGCAATTGATTTAAAGACGACTTGAAATCAAAACTGACCTTTTTTACCTTGTTAGCTCGTGTCCTTGATCAGGTTGTACACGATTCATCTGCACTAATCACTTAAAAGACAAAATTCTTCTTTGTCTGTAATCTTTCACTAAAGTGCAGTGACTTTTTTCCGCCTCTGATTTTTTGATTACGTCACGATAGAATTTGTGTGTGGGACCAAAATATATAATAACCAATCATTTTATGTCATGTTTCACGTTCAATCTGTCAAGTTTTCTGGGTGTTCTAACATTTTTACATATCATTTATGAACGTTCCTTCAACGTTGCTGCAACATTTTTAGTTGTAAGAACGGTAACACTAACGTTTCCATAATGTCGTGGCAATGTTGTGTGAGCAACGTTCTAATAACATTGTGAAGCACACCATTACTACAACAGATGCTTTTAGAGCATTGCAGGAATGTTATTTCTGAAATGTAACAGTCTACCCTTCTTAGAACCTATCAGATACTTACTGAACGTTCTAGTTACTGTATGTTCTCTGTTAGCTGGGAAGGTTGTAAGGATAAGGGGCGGGTTGCCAGGTTCATAGTTCTTCTGTGGAACTTCTGCCACAAGTTGAGTTTGCAAACAAGATTTGTATCAATGCCTTTTCCTACACTGTAGACATTTTCTAACCATGTTGAATGCATTGAGTGATGTGTAGGAACTGTGTGTGTGTGTGAGTGTGTGTGTGTGTGTGTGTGTGTGTGTGGAGTTATCTCCAGGCTTTGATCTTTCCTAAGCGCACGATCACAGTGTTCTGCCCGCTCTTTCATCTCAGCTCTGATGACTGTCCTCCATGTTCGGCACCAGCGAAGGGCCGCCTTTAATAATGACGTCCCAGAGAAAGAAGCGTCTGTTGAATTCATAATCACTCATAGTGACTGCATACTGTGTGGTGTTGCTTTTAGATTCAGTCGATGGGCAGCTGGTTTAGATTGGTTATTGCTTCATATTAAGAAAGCACAGATTGGTTTGAGTTCAGTGCTACTTCCATGGCGGTGTACGTCCGTCTCTAAAGGGCCACAGCGTAAAGAATCCATTGGGAAGCATCCAATTATTGAGTGTGTGGGTGTGTAGGAGGCATTAGTCTAAGCTGGCAGAATGCACCACTGGTGACCTTCGTTGCAGGGGGGTGGGGGGGTCGTCAGTGAGATCACAGAAATTCATCCACAAATATCCTGTCACTCCCAACCAACCAGGTCAGCAGTAACCTTCCCTCCCAAACACACACACACACACACACACACACACACACACACACCCACTCCTTCACAAATGACCCTCCTTCACAAAGTCCTAAGATAAACAACAAGAGGCTCCACCTCCCAAAGTTTGAAGATTAAATTGTACCAGACAGCTAGAAGTTGTGCATAATAATATAGTTACACTTTTAACTAAAATGTGTTAATAGGAATTTACATTACATTACAATATATATGGGCAGTGTTTCTACAATATATACAGATATAGGCAATGGTGGCTCAGTGGTTAGGGTACTGGGCTACTGATCAGAAGGTCGAACCTCAGCACCGCATCACAGTGTTCCTGATGAAGCTTTGCACACTCTCGCCATCTTCTCAACCAGCTTCATGAGGGAGCTTCATCCAGGAGGCTTTTCTTAAATTTCCCAAATAGGCCAAGCGACTCGTTGTTCTGCTTCTCCTAACGCTCTAAATGAAAACGACTTGTTTGGGGAAACAATTTAATTTTAAGTAAAATTACTTATTAAAAAAATACATTTTGATTCAGAATTAAATGTATACATGGGCATTACCTTCACTATTTACACATGTCTTAGAAACAAATTTCAACCATAAGCCTTTATCAAAATCTCTTTAAGACAATAAAATATATATATTCAATCTAGTGTCCAAACTTTTGACTGGTAGTGTATATATACAGTGTCATGTAGCCTTATGAACACTGCCCTTATGTAAGTGTTACCAATAATTATAATGGAATGAAATAAATGAGAAAAAAATTGCCATTTCCATCACCTACATTTCAAAGCGCTAAATAAAATCCCACGAATGGAAACCTGCCTATTCCTGAGTGTCGAATATTGCGATATATATTATATAAATGATTTTTGGCACATTGTGCTAAATGTCAGTAATAAGTAGATGATCCTGGTCAGCATGAATGCTGCTCTGTATTTCAGTCATTCCTCTCCGTGCAGCTTCTTTGAAGCCCACTCAAGTGGTGGGAAATCAATAGCATGACCATATAGAACGAGTGAGCGGCTGCCTACGAGACCAGCCTGGCCTCGTGTCCATTGGGGATTGCGTGTTTGCATGTTTTTTAGACCTCAGGAGAGAGGTGATATAAGGTGTGTGTGTGAGAGAGGGGGGTGTATGATACTGATTAAAAGCTGAGGAAGCACTGAAAAATTCATGGGTCTCTCATACGCACGCAGATATTAAATATTATTTTGGGAGGGATGAAGAGAGGAAAAGAACGAGAGACGACATAATTTTTCTCACGCGTCTCCTCCCGTTTGACTGCGTGCCAGAGGAAGTGCTCCGATGAGGAGAGTGCGGCGCCTGATTGCTGCAAACACGAGCCAAATCATTTGCATTCTCTCTCTGCAGAGCCACGTGCCTTTTCTGACATAACTGTATGATGTAGTACAAAGATACAATACTGTGCAAAAGTCTTAGGCTCCCGACATTATTTAATATGAATTTTGTCTTAGATGTTTATTTCTCTCTTCTGCATTAGTGTGTTATTAGAAATTGGCACATTTTTGATTTCCTAACATTCAATTTATCTAAAAACAGAGAAATGTTTGTAAGTCATTAAAGAAAGTAAGATGTTAAGTAATAGAGCACTTTTACGATAAAAACGTAATCAAGGCTGTTCTGGGATTTGACCTGCAGAGGCAGAAACAAGTGAGAACCAAAGTCTGCAGAAGAACTGTGACAAGTTCTCCAAGATTCTTGGAACAACCTACCAGCTGATGTCCTTATAAAACTGCACGACAGTGTGTCGAAGAGAATTGATGCAGTTTTAAAGCCAAAGGCTGCAAAACACCAACAAGTTGATTTGGTTTTAGTTTTTTAACTGTTTACTGCTCTTTATACGATTTTTTTATATTCAAGAAATTTTTATTTCATTATTATTAAAATCTTGATTTACAGATTTTTTTTTACATGTGCCTAAGACTTTTGCACAGTACTGTATATCCTCTTTAGGGATTGTAATGTAAAGCTATGTTATCCACCCAGGAAGGCAAAGGTCAAAACCAGAAAAAAAGGAAATACCAGAAGAAACTATGTGACAGTTATAACAGTAATGTAACTGTATATGTATTTTTATCAAGTTTTAAGTTTAAAATATTGTATGTTGATTTTTATTTACTTATGTGTGATTTATCTTATTCTATTATAATTGTTCGTAACACTTTTCTTAGGCTACACAACACATAGCCTTATGAACACTACTCTTCTTCTTCATGTTATTATTATAATTAAATATTATATGATATAATTTATTTATATCATTTAATATTAATGATTTATTATTATTATGACGTATTAAATGTATCTTTATTCTCATTTATCTTCTTTTATATGTCATATTCCACTTTCAGCAGGAGTAGTTAACTTGACTGTGTCCTGTATCTACCATTTTTTCATTCATCATCTATAAACAGGTAAACATTACAGGGAGGCTTTCCTCATGCTTTTAACAAGCTGCCATTTTTGCTTGAGAGGTGTAATTTAAGATGGAAGGCTACAATTTTGCTACCATACAGAAAGCATGCTAGAAACAGAGATGTAGCCCCCATCTCCGTTCATAGCATGTTTTCTGTATGGCGGCAAGACTGTCGCCTTCCATCTTAAGGTGTTACAGAGGTTAAAAGGTAAGACACAATAGAGGTTGTTATCCAGTTACTGTCTCGGATTGTGTGTCTTTCGCCAGAGAAGCTTCAACATAAAGTGGACACTGTTGAATGCTTGGAGTCAACATTTCTCTCTACACTAGATAATGTTTCCCCATTTAAAAGAAAAATAATTAGGGGGGAAAAGTTAGCACCCTGGTATAATGATCATACTCACATTTTAATACAGACCACTCGAAAGTTAGAACGTAAATGGCGTCAAACTAAACTGGGAGTCTTCCAAATTGCATGTATGGAGAACCTTCTTAAATATAGAAAGGCACTTATTGCTGCTAGATCAGCATATCTCTCCATCCAAATAGAAGACAACAAAAATAATCCTCGATTTTAATTTAGTAGCAAAGTTAACTAGGAACAAGACAACCATCGAAACACAGATACCAGCAGTATGTAGCAGTGATGACTTTTTGATGAATTGTTTTCCATGACAAAATGAAAAAACATTAGACAGAAAATTCAGAGTATGAATTTAATATCAGACAATCTAATATGTAATTATATAGAGACAAATACAACCACGCCAACCTCTTCCACATCTGATCAGAAATTCATTGAGGCATTATATCAGACCATGTGCACCACTTGTGCTCCATTGACATGGTATGCATCAGTCTAACAAAACAATCAATAAGTTCATGCAGTATGTCATAGCTCGCAAGATTTTTGGTGACTGTAATGTAAAATTTTTGATGACTTTTCTGGTAAAGAACCATAAGGGAAATTGTATATTTTAATAAAAGATCTTCTGTTATTTATAATATCCTATTATACCTAAAACCAAAGAAACACACAATAAGATATTAACATCTATAGACGCAGTGAATGTCTTTTTGCAAAAGAGGTTTAACTTCAATCCAGATCAATGGTGCTTTTGTTCTTGTGAGACACAATTAGAATTTTTTTTTCCCCTGTAGATTCACAAAGCAATTTTTAGTTGATATTCATAACTGACTAAACATTAAACTTAATTGTCCTGCATACTAACCTTAAAGTTTGGATCTAGAAAGTTTGGAGTTTGGACATATTATTCTTATTCGATGTACTAGTGTACTTTTTTATGCGTGCCTTGAACATGATGCTTACTGACGGTTTTCTTCTTTTTATGCAAAGCCAGGTGGCTGACAGAGGATCATTATTTCCATCTTTCATCATTAGTGGAAAGAGAATAACAGCAAACATAGTGTCCTCACACACACACACACACACACACACACACACACACAAACATTATATGATTCTCCCTCTTTTATTACCTACTTTCAATGGTCTTTTCCTTCTACTTTGTGTTATAACTTCGTATTTTATTAATTGTATTATTGTTTATTTTTTTCTTTTATTCCTTTTATTGCTATATTATTTTGCTGTTAATTTCATTGTTGATTTGTGTCCTGATTGTATTTTAATATTTTTTGTCTTTTAACCCCTGTGAAGCACTTTAAGCTGCATTATACTGTATGTATGATAGGTGCTATGCAAATAAAGCTTGTTATTATTGTTATTATTGTTGTTGTTGTTGTTGTTGTTGTTGTACAATCTGTGTTAAATAGAGTAAGGGGCAAACACAATAGCAAAATATAACAATATATATATTTTTTATATACATTTTGCCTTAGATGTTTATTTTATCTCTTCTGCATTAGTGTGTCAGTAAAAAAGAGCAAATTTAAGATTTCCAAACAATAAATTTTTACTTTATTTAATGTTACACATAGATTTTTGTTTGTCATTAAAGAAAGTAACAAGTAATACATTTTTCAGATTAATGCAAGTGAGAGCCAAAGTCTGCAGAAGAACTGTGGCAAGTTCTCCAAGATTCCTGGAACAACCTACCAGCCGATTTCCTTATAAAACTGCACGA
>JAOUQW010000028.1:2482510-2505968 GCA_028565825.1 Olivaichthys viedmensis | reverse complement strand
GGGCCTTGCTCAAGGGCCCAACAGTGGCAGCTTGGCGGAGCTGAGGCTTGAACCCACGACCTTCTGATCAGTAGCCCGGTGCCCTGATCACTGAGCCACCACTGCCCTGACACAATATGTGGAATATATCACGCCAGGTTGTTGATTATCACCCGCAAGTCTCGCTACCTGTGAACGGGAAAAGGCGGGAGGCCGCTGCTGAGGAAGTCAGATCCAATCACAGCTTCTGTACCAGCTGAAGAAGGTACTAATTGGTGGCAACTGACAATTCAAATCACATTGCATTCACTGAAGCCTTTCTGTAAAGGGCATGTGTTAGCTATCAGGTAGAGATGTCCTGATCCCATTTTACTGATACTGTGATCAGAGCTCTCGAGTATTGGCTGATACCCGATACTGATCCAATATTGACAACATGGCAGTAACTGAGCCAACTCTCTGCAAGCTTCTGTTGCAAAATGGTGCAAAAACGTCACAATCGTGATGGTGACATGCATTAAGGCAAATTGTTTTCATGCATGACCTGTATTATGTCAGTTAGAATAATAACATAAAATACTTTAGTGGTTCGGAACGGAGAAATTTCTCAAATCTGATCAGATACAGATCCATCGTTTCAGGCCAGTATCGACCCCAACACCGATACCCAGCATCGGATCAGTGCATTTAAAGACACTTTAGGCGAACTGTTCCTTTAAAAATTAAAGTTACAGCTTTAACGATTGCTCATAGTTGCAATTTATAATGCCATAACGTGAGGTCATTAAGTGTTACCCATTTATTTATTTTTTGCACTTGCTTACTTAATAGCTAGTTGCACACTACTGGCAAATTTACATCTCACGTCACACAACATCACTAAAATCTGTAAGCAATCAAGTGTGCTTAGCCAAGTGTGTAGAAATGGGACAGGGCTGTTGCCTAATGCAACATGTAGTCTGAGAGTCTGATCTTATAGTCAGCATGCTTTAGCTAAGTAGCTGCAGTCAATACTTTAAACAACAACCTGCAGTGAACTGTACAAAGTGCACAGTACACTTCACAAATCAAGATCAGCTCATGTTTGCTTGTTTCTCTCAGCCGGTAAAGCTGTTTTGCATACACATCGCTTAACAAATAATTACACATGCTGAATCCCATATGGCTCACTATTCTCTATAAATGCCTTACATATGGTCTGAAATAATCCTACACCCTATGTAGATGCACTGTATGCCCAATAGGGAGACATTTGGGATTTAGCCGAGATTGCTGTTCTGTGGTTTCAGCCATGAAAAGTGCTGGTTTTTCAAGGAGTAATTATGCTGTTTCTGCTCTCTATGCTTTGACACAGGATCCGATAATGTCTGGTTGAGAGATAGAGAGCTTGGAAATAAAGAAAAAAATGGAATCAATATGCCTATACATAGAGCGACTACAGCGGTTATTATTTTTGTGTTATTTATTTTGCGATAACATCCTGAAAGTACCCATGCTTCATTCCCTTTACTGTAAAGTAAGATTTGAAGGCCTGATAATGCTGTACAGGATGAGAAAGACACTCTGCAGAAAGCCTGGTCAGTCTAATCCTTTTCGAGTGGGAGATTCTGCTCAACCTTCCTTCATCTGCTCGCATTAGCCATGTAATCCCATCTCATTCACTTTCTCATTTTGCGGATTTAAGAGTGGCAACGCAGTTAGCTGGAGGAAACTGCTGAATTTCTTCGAGAGAAGATAAGTGGTTTACAGTCTCCTATCTGCAGGGACTCAGTCAGACACTAGCAATGGACAGTTTGTAAATGAATCATTCTTTTGAAATGACTCTTAAGCGAGTCAAGCAGGTTGATTTGAAAGTCTCCACATAATACAAACACAATCTTTATAAGCTGTTTTCTGAAATGGATTGTTGAGCCTATCTGTATACAATAATTGACTCGTAACCCTTCCATCGGCTTACATACATTTATTACATGATAAACCCATGGCATGGCCTGTCTGTCTCTGGCTTCTTAATCATAGTTCAACTTTGCATGATGTCAGAGTCTTGTTTAGCAGGTAGATGTAAATCGCATAAATAATTATGAAACTCATCAACTTGTGATTCTTGTGTTCTTTGGTCAATAGTTTGAGTTTGAATTGAACCGAACGTGCGACTTTTAGATAGTTTGTCATGCCTAGCAACCATTGTAAGCATTTTGTGAGACATTTTTTGTGCTTGACTTCCATAGCGCTAACTGTCAAAGACTGTCAAATGTGCTTACACGATATGTGTTATTAGCAATTAAACTTGATTGTGAATTTAATGTGGTCTTAGCTAAGCCATTATTATAACACAAATGTGAGCTCTTTCTTAGTCATTAAAATAGGTTGTTATGTAGAAAAAATAACAGTATGAAACCATACATTTGGGTTACTGTTAAAATGTAACCCACACAATATTTTGAAAGGATTAACCTTGCATGGTTTGAATAATATAAATAGGTGATAGATAATTCAACAGTGCTGATGGGCATGATGACTCACTGACCATGCTCACACTGTGATTGGCTAGGGGAGTGTGGCTAAGTGATTTAATTAGCACGACTTGTTGGTGTTTTAATTATGGCCTGTCTCTATGTGAGACTCGCGGGTGTGCAGATAGTGAGCGTGTAGCCCACGTACGTGCAGAGAGCTATATATAGTCAGTTTGTGTGTGAATATGGTTTCACCTTTATGTCTCACTGAGGTGAAAAAATACTAATGAGGAAAAATAGCTGGACTAAACAAGTGTGAGGGAGCACACTCTTACTTCAAATGCACAAGATACCAACACACACACACACACACACACAGACTATATTGGAAAACAGGATGTGAGGAAACAATTACTTGATTTTTCTCATTTCTCTTTAGCTCTGAATGTGTGTGTAGTACATGCCTTTTATGTGCCTCTTGTGTTCGCTGCACAATTTGTAATAATTGCAAGGTTAGGGTTAGGAGCTGGTTTAGCATTCATACCTTTTCTTACGTCTTCGTTTGTATTAAATCGGAAAGAGATTCGCTCGTATCGCCTTTGTTCGTTTGAATTTGTACAAATTTCTTTTGCGATCAGGTTGGGAAATACAGACCAAGCAGTAACTGAATTTTGGAAAATGGATTTCAAAATTATTCTTTCCAAAAATGAATTAAATACATGCAGGATGGTGGCACTTTATAATAACTATAGTTTATAAAACATCTGTGATTAACTAATCATAAACAAGAGTTATTTCATGAACAAATCAAGTACTTATGTTTTTCATTATTAGTACATTCTTCAACTTTATCCCATAGGTCTGCTGGTGATATTGGAGGTGACTGAATTCATCCAAGCTGTGAGGTCCAGGTTTGGCCCTAAATTAACATCCAGTATCCCACAATCCCTTAATGCTGATTGGTTCAGTATTTGATTGAGGCCCAGTGCATCCACACCTGCTCATCCGGACATGCACTCTTAATTCATTGCAAATTGATGATGTGTGTAAAGCATGCTGGATCCAGACTGGTGGAAAATTTAATTTCAGGGTGAGCTGTCCACCTTGGGAGCTGGACAGCCTGACCCACTCAAACTCCAATTACACATGCATCAGTACACTCGTACAAAAAAAGGTTCCATCGAGCACCCCCTCTGTAGGGGGAACCTTTGCAGGTTCTAGGTAGAACCCTACAACAGAGGGTTTCCCTATCAAAGAGGGAAGAGAGTATAACATTTAAAATAGTCATGTCATCAGCATTATGACATTGGGGATGTGGGATCTGGGATGTTGGATTTTATTTTAGGGTATACTTTGGGCCTCACACTCACCCAGATAAAAAAGGCCTGGATGAACTTAATGAAATCCAACATCATTAGCAGACTGATGGAAAGGAAGTTGTTGAAGTGGATCATTAAGGTACTATTAATGAATAACTTTAAGTACTCCATTTGTTCATGTTTGGTTGATTATTAAATTAAAGCTGTTTATGATTAGTTAATTATTCATCTCAGCATTTGACGCTTCGCCTATGGCCCACGGAGCATCTGATACTTATTGTATACTTTTCTGCTTCAGAATCTTGAAGGTGGCAGTCTTATTTTCTGTCATCTCTATATGTTCATGTGTCTTACTATGCTCAAAGAGTTTGACCATTGATTCCTCCTAGCTTCCTATTACTTAATCTTTTTTTACTAGTGTATGTGTGCCTCCCAGTAAAGTGATGATCTTTACCACTGAACATTATATTATTATTATTATTATTACTATTATTATATAACATATTTTTATTTTTGTTAAATTGGGTCACATTCAGTATTAAAAAGTACATAGGGGAAAAAGTACATAGCAACCCTTACTGTCTCGCTTTGTCTCTCTTCTCTCTGTCTGTCTCATTCTGTCTCTCTTTCTCTCGCTCTCTGATGCTATCAGGCCTAGCATCAGTGTTACAGAATACAGTATACTAAGTGTTATGTCTGCGGCCACCAGATGTCCATCCAGTAAATGCTACAGCTTCATATCATTTCTGTGACACTGTTGTAAACGTCTATCTATCCTCACCCATCTCTCACTACCTTTGTCCCTCAATCTATCTCTCTCTCTCTTTATCGCTTTCTCTCTCTCTCAGTCTATGTGCTGTTCTGTCATGTTGTCTAAATGGATGCTATGAGTGATGGGTTGCCAGTTACGCACAGTGGCATCTGTCAAAGCACTGAGTGAAAGGTGTTTATTTGCATGATTCCAGAAAGTGTCCCACCAGCAGAACTTTCCATCACCTTGGCAGACCAAAGACAGCTCATACAAGACAGCCTCACTTTTTTTGATAAGACAGACACTCGTGTTTTTAACAAAAGGAGGGATTTGGATTCCAGTTTTGGATTACTGTTGTGTCTGAAGCAGAGCATTGGTTTAATTCTTTATATTACAGCACCCTTATTCCACTGTATGAACCAGTGTAACTATGATGCATGAATAAAAGGTACTTACAATGTATTCAATTTGGAAATAATGCTAATTAGCCAACACCATGTAGTTACTACACACCTGTACTCCACAACATGTTCACTTGTTGTGAAGTGAAAAAAATACCACAAATAACGTCGTCCTCACTGCCATAACTGATTTAATAGGACTCAGAATGATAAATTTGTAGGCATTTACGCAGGTCAAAACAAAAGAAAACTTACAATTAAAGTTAGAGCTTAGGGCAGGTCTTGTGGTACTATTTTGTTATTTATATGCATTAAATAAATAATAAAATTAAATAAATATTTTTGTGCCATGAATTTGTGCTTAATGCTCATCACCTGTTGTAGACTATTCGGCTCTTAACAGTACTTACTGACATGCATGCAAACCGTTGTCATTAAAGTGCATTAATTAATGTCAATATCAAAAGTCTTTTGAAGGGAATAAATATGTGGAGAGTTCAAATAGGATTTTTTACATTTTAAAGGACATTATGTTTCTGTAGTTTTATGTATCATTCAAAACTGTCGGAATAAACAGTTTAACTACTCAGTAGGCTGATCAAATATTAACCACATATTTGACTCATAACTCATTTGACTAATACATGTAACACCTTAGGAAAGCTGCCATCTTCAACTTGTATTCATGCAAAATCCAAAATGGCTTCCTATTCACTGTATATGCTCACTACATAGGGTGTAACATAATGGCATTGTAGTGCCTACATAGTCTGGACAATTTGAACACCATTTGAGATTCAGCCTCAGAAAAAAAGAGCTACTTCAAAGAGTGCCTGTTTGAAATTGTTTACTACTTACATGTAATATGACTTTTAGGATGTGTAAGTATCAATGTATCTGTTTTCTAATAAAATATGAAAAATTAACATAGTATGTTCCTAAAAGTAATATAACATGTGAGTAGTAAACTATTTCCAACAGGCAATATCAGAGTCAGCCTTTCTCTTTGCCTGAATCTCAAATTTCCATATATAATACACTGTAACTACCCTTTATTCATGCATTGGTTACACTAGTTCATACACTGCAATAAGGGCACTGTAATATAAAGCGTTACCCCTCTGTGTTTTTCCAGGGCATCAGAACAGCCATTAGTGGCACAAATCTGTTAATCTGGTTGGCATGAGCCAAAGAATTATGGAAACATATGGAGGGATCTTCTATCAGGAAAGCAGAGGTGCCACAAGTGTGCTCTGTGACTGAAAGGGTCATCCTATTAATCACACACATACACACGCACACAAACACAGATTTATGTAGTGTACTCAATCACATATGTAAAACAAGGTCTCCAACAGACGGCGTGTGTGGACATGTTACAGATGGAGCTGATTACACATGCTCACACACACAGCAATGCAAACTTTCTTCAGCTCCCTTTCACACTCACATTCACAAAACACAAACTGGATGTAACACTCACAAACACACTCCAGCAGAAGAACCCACCAGTTTGCAACATACAGTATGTCCAGAAGTACAGAGTCACAAATTGTCATCCTCCTCCTCCATCCATCCTCTTCTGTCCCTCATTTTTTCTCTCTCTTTCTCTGTGTGCATGTCTTAGCACTGTTGAAGGATCATTTTTGAAGCTTAAGACAAGGGTTAAACGAAAAAATAAAATGTACACATTTGTTATCACTTAACCCAAATGTAATCCATCAGCCAAGACATGTCTGGTGTCCGACGTTTGCTTCTTTAGTTTTGCACTGGAGACAATAATGTTGCTAACAAGTAATGGGAGTTTGTCTCACCCAAAATCTTTTTTTATAAATAAAAGTCTCAAACCACATCAAATTCTTAAGGAATGACTTTTTTCCTAAGCACAATTTGGTATCTTTCCGCCCCTCAGACCAGTCTTCCAAATATTGATGGTAGAATTGTATGTGGATGAAAATATATTTCCAGTTAATGTAAATATGGACTATTATTGCTGTATTACTAAATGTTTATTTCAAAATGAGATGATGTAGATTAACAATATAATTTGAACCAAGTTTATGAAGATTTGGGCATGTATTTATAGTAAAGAATAAGAGTGAGATAGTCTTCCATTACCCGTTAGCTCCATTAGTCTGGTAGATCCAGTGCAAAACTATTTGCACTTCCATGTACACTCACAGAACACTTTATTAGGAATACTGTACTAATACTGGGTAGGGCCTCCCTTTGTAGCCCATCCGCCTCAAGCTTCGACGCATTGTGCATTCTGAGATGCTTTTCTGCACACCACAGTTGTACAGAGTGGTTATCTGAGTTACCGCAGCCTTTCTGTCAGCTCCAACCAGTCTGGCCATTCTTCGTTGACCTCTCTCATCAACAAGATCCGCAGAACTGCTGCTCACTGGATGTTTTTTCTTTATTGTACCATTCTTAGTAAACTAGAGACTATTGTGCGTGAAAATCCCAGGAGATCAGCACTTTTAAAAATACTGAAACCAGCTCGTCTGGCACCAACAATCATGCCACGGTCAAAATCACTGAAATTTTTTCCCCATTCTGATGGTTGATGTGAACATTACCTGAAGCTGCTGGTCCGTATCTGCATGATTTTATGCATTGTGCTGCTTCCACACGATTGGCTGATTAGATAATTGCATGAATGAGAAGGTGTACAAGTTCCTATTAAAGTGCTCAGTGAGTGTATATATTGCAATACCTAGCAACATGAAGCAAAACACTAAAGTATGCTAAAGCAGAAAGGTCTTCATGAAGGTTTTAAAGTCTGAAGTACGGAGGGAAAACTTCTCATTTCAGCGGCATTGTTATCCACCAAGAAAGATCGGGCAGCTTGAGGCCTTCATCCTTGCTGCATGAAAATTGAAGTGTGTCAATTCTAGCCTTCTTCTTGGAAAAAAAAAGCTTTGAAAAAGTTTTTGTTCAAATGTTCTTCATGCATATTTTATGTTTGGATACAGTCGAGAGAAAGTGAGTGAGAAAAGTGAGTGGATATGAGTACAGTCCCTTAAAGGTGATTGAGAGAACCAGCATAAGCATGTCCAAGGATTCTGCTTCAAGGAATCAAAATTATTTAAGTCACGCTAAACCTTGTAAAACATGTTTCTTTGTTTTATTTTTATTAAATCCTTGTGGAAGAATGAATTTAAATACCCAGACTGGACAAGGTGCGAAATTGTGACTGCAATTGTTATAACTGTATTTTTTTAAAACAAAGAGCTGAACATTTCACTTGAAAATTGTTCAATTTTGCGACATGCGAAACTTATCGCATCATTAAATATAAGAGCCAATCAGGTTCCAATATGCAAATACAGGCCATGTAACACAGATTTACCAGGGGGAGGGGCATATAAGGCTGGGGGTGTTTTCTAATTTGCATATTTAGGAGGCAGAATCTGGATTTCTTGATGAGGATAAAAGTGTAGGCTGGGTTTCTGTGCATTTTTCTGTTGTACAATTACTTTTTTTTGTGGGGCGGCCATATCGAGCAGTTTATTATTCAATATAGAAACATGTTATGGTCTTCAAAACAAGATTTGGGGGACTTTCGGTGCCTCTTCGCTGCCCATTCAAGTTTTTCTGCTTCTAATAATTTGAATAAGTCTTATTAGATTAGCTGCAACTTGGTGTCTGTCCAAATCATACAACGTAATACAACGCAATCTGATAGCCGCACTGACTGTGTTATATCGCATGACTTTCCAAGATTAACAGCAATTCCAAATGAGCAATGCCCCTAGCAGAATTGAGTGTAATTGAGTGAGAAAGAGAGAGATGGGGGGATAACAGACAAACAGACCCCTACACACACATCAGTCACGGAATAAAAGGCGAGCCGATGACATGAGACGCTTAAAAAGAGCCGTGTGTTCAAAGGGTCAGCGCTCATTTCCATCACAATCGCCTCTCGCACACCCATCTGTCCGAGCCTGGCGTGCTCCCAGCGGGACGTGTGTGTGTCTGTGTGTAATGGTCCTGTCTCTCTGTGTCGCCATTATAGGGTTGTAGCTTTGAAAGGCTGAGTTGCTTGTGACTCAGACTTTTATGACTAAAAGCGCTGTTAGTGTTCATGTTTGCTAGCGTGTCATTGATTATAGGTGCTCGCTAAACTGCAAATGCTGGAGCAGACTGAGGAGGTGTGTGTTTGTGCCTATGTGTGCGGTTGTGTGGGTGTATGTCTTGGCTCTATCATCTTGCTCTTGCTCTAGCCGAGTGCTTTATGCTAATTTTCCTCTGAATGATTAACAGCCAGTGCGAGGCAGCGGGTTAATTTCACTGCAGCGGGAGCTTAATATTGCTAAATTTAGTCATGCTCCGCTAGCAGATGAATAACCAGCTCGCTCACACAGCCATACGAGGTTGTGTTTGTGCGTGTGTGTGTGTGTGTGTGTGTGTAGGGGGTTCACATGTTGACAACTGTAATATCAATTTCCCGATAGCTAAACCAGGCAGAACGCTTGCTGAAATTGGTTTGAAATGTATGATTCTCCCTGTCTCACTCTCGATCTCTCGATTTCTCATCATCTGCTGAGTTGTCGCTTTCCAACCGCACGTATATCCATATCTACCGTAATCACAAGCAGCGGTGATCCACACACTTTCCTTCTCGCATTATATAGCTCTTGAGTCGCACGTTTACTCAGCGATAGTGTTCCCTCACCACTATAAGTTAGATGACTTAGATGATGTCTTAGACCGACCCAAACCGACCCGCTGAAGCAGTGCTAACTCACCACAGTGCGTCTGATTGGACCAATCTCACACATCGCAATGATCAGCACTCTAAAGCACAATGTAATTAAGTTCCACTCATCATAAACTTGCATTAGACGATGCTGAAATATGTAACGGCGCTCGCTAATGGACTAGCGAGGCCTTTCTCTTTCATGTGACCCCTTTAATTAGCGATTAGAGCTTTGATGGAAGCCAGATGAGACGTTGTTTATCTAGCAGAGCTGAGTCATGATGATCATGTTCATAATCACGGTGATATTGAAAATGAGCCATAAATGCAAGTCACATAGTTTGGTGTGGTATATATTTTTTTCACATTTGCACCTTCTCACATAGACAAAATGCATTTCATTGACACGAAGTGGTGTGGAGTTTCCTCCGCCAAGTCTGACATTGGTTATGTTCTGAAACTGGGGCATTTTATTGGCCATTATCTCAATTACACCTTGGCTTTTTACTAGCGTTTAAAAACAGGGGGTTCGTATTATGCTTTTCTGACTTTTCTGAATGGCAAACTCATCCATAAGCTAATTTTCTAGTCCCCAACCCACCCCCGTCCAACCGGAGGCTAACATTATATGGCTGTTATGGTTACGTCTCAGAGGGCATTACCTCGCTCTGTCCATTTTAATTCAAACATTTTCATGCACTGCAGCCTAATAACTGAGGCAGATGATTTAGCTAGCTAGCACGTCTTTTATACAAACAATGTAAAGGCAAAATCACACTGGAAATGAGACAAAACTGTCAGGAATATCAACAGTTCCCTCAGATGTTTTTGGCAAATTACTAAGAAAAGCCTATGAATGAATACATTTACATTGTAATTTCACTTAGCATGAATTGCAAACCCAACCTCTATGGGCGCCGCCATATTGAGAAGCATCAACCTTCTGTCTTAACTCGTGAACTCTGAGATTCGACCTGCAAAGTCACGAATACCACAAGATTGGGGTGTTCATGTGGAACCTTTTTGTAAACACGGTAAACGCGACCCCCTTTGAATGCAGCAATAGTATCAGGTGCATTGATTTACAACTGTGATTCAATTTCTGACTGGATCTACTTTTTTACTTTAGTGACATTCTGATATAATGAAATAAGGGACACCTGCCAGCCAATTAGAAACAAGTCATTTTTGTGTGTGTGTGTATATATACACAGTATATATATTTACTAGACCCAAAGGCCCATAGACACAAACATTACGAATAACTCTTTCACTCTTTCTCTCTCCCTCAACACACACCCACACACTCGATCCCTCATGCACCAGGCGTCGGCCACCTGAGCCTAGAAGCAGCAGGCATCAGTTCCCACTGCGCACCACGCAGGGGGGCTGTATAATCAACCCACGCTGTCCGTCATTCATTTCTTTCTCATTCTTCTTTCTCTGCCTCTCTCTGTACATCGCCCCTCCCATGCGAGTCTAATTCTAGCCCTGGTAATTGGTATGCCGTGCTCTGTAGGTAGGTGTGTGTGTGCCCCTGGCAGCCGGCTGTTCTCCACGTGGGTTCATTAGTGGGCCCGAAAAAAGCAGGTTGCATAAAGAAGTCACGCTCAGACCTACCGATTGTCCTCTGTCTCTTTTCTTTTTTAAGTCAAGACCGGGGAAAGACAGAGAGAGACGGCTGAGACACGCCGAGCAAAGTCATGTTTCAACTCTTGAAACCCAGTGACTATGCTTAGTTGAACGGATTATGAGGAATGACTGCCTGGAGTGGTTTCAATTGCTGTAACTTAATTCATCTGTGCATGTTGCATTCGCAGTATTACTTCAGCTAAATCCAATCAGGGCAGCCCGAAGGCAATTGTATTTCATTAATCATTTTAGTTAGCACTGGCGAAATGAAGAGTGGAGGAAGAAAAAGGAAAGTCTTGAGTTATATCATGGGGTTTATGCACCTTTTAAACAGTGCATGAAGCAAACCTTAGGCTGTCTGCAGAATCACTGTGTTTTAAAAGCGATTGTGGTTTGCATCATTGCTTTTGTTTAAATTGTTGGGCTATTATGGTGAGGCAGAATGGATGTAATGGATGTAGAGCTGTTTTAATGTGATATGAGGTGATTCTGGTTTGTGCATTCATTTAAAAGGGTTGTAGCGTATTAGCTTTGAGAGTGAGAGGCCACGCCTCCTTCATTGGGACTAGCAGGCACAGAAGAAGCATTTCAAGCAAGAGAGAAAAAGAGAGCAAGAGAGAAACATGGAAACAAGGAAATTAATTGTGGATATGTTCTAATATCGTTTTGAGTCAGATGTCAGATTGAGCCATTTGTGTAGAAACCAGTCTTTAGGACAAAAAACTCGATTCAGGCGGTTTTTGGGGTTTTATTGGTTTCTGATCGAATAAAGTCTCAGCTTTCATATTGTGTCTATGTTATAGTGAAATATATATGTAAATATGAAACATAAGATGATGCATTGACTTCTTTCGCGAGAAAGCTGCATTTAGCCATGGATGCTAGTTGGGTGAGCGTTACATCTCTCTCATTCTCTCTCTCGTCTCCCTCCTCTTTTATTGCACATTGTAGCAGAAAACCTCGATTGGACAGCTGTGTGGCTGAAAGAGACAACTGTCGGAAAAGTATCGGCTCTCTCTATATCACCCCTTAGGTAACAGTGTTTCACCCACAGAATTAAGATGTTACTGGCGTCATATTTGCATATCGCCGCTGTCCAATGAAAAGCATGTATCTCCAAAAATCCAACTTTTCAGGAACACGAAAAAACACTTTTTCATAGAGAGTGTGATACACAATAAATCCAAAATTCGCAGTGTGATTTGTCAGCTCCTCATTGGCCATTTAGACGTCAACTGCTTTGGGGTTGATAGAGGTTTTTGCCCACATTCCATATCTGAAAAAAAAGTAAAACAACGCACAAAGTGGAGATACATATTTTTCATTGGACAGCGACGATATACACATACTGTACGTGTGCACTTGCTTGTGTTTATGTGCATTATAACTACTGTCTGGAAAAAAAAAGTTAACACAAAGTTATTTAACAAGGTTTGATGACAATTAATATTTAAATTTTTAACCCCAACCCTTGTTGCATCTCATGGATTTTTACTCCGTTTGAGACTTGTGCTCTATAATGTACTCCTTCTACTGAAATTCCCTCAAGGTTCCTCTCAAGGCTTTATTCAGGAAGAAACCTTTGCCAACTGCCTCTGTGGATTCCTATAAGCTGCTTTGTGACAACGGCTGTTTTAGGGGCACTATATTTAAAAAAAAATTACATTGAAATTTTAGTATATTGTGTCTTATATTTGAAGTACTAGGACAATATTGGTATCACCAGAACGGCAAGACTTTTTGTCTTTACACCAATGTATAAAACTCAAAATGTGGTTCTGGGACGAAGTGACTTATGATGGTGCATTATAACTAAATAACTGTATATTAGTAATTTAAAAAAAGAGTTGCTTCCTGACTTTTGCCGCACACACTGTTTTATGTCAGTTGGGTAAATTTTTTTCACCCCTATAAAAATACACTTTGATCTGAATCCTCATATATTCAGATATATTGTCTCTCTTTTTCTCCGTTTGTCTGCCCGTATCACTCATATGCATCCATAAGAGTCTTATTACGCCTTTGGGATGCTTCTTAATCTGAGTAAATGAGCAGATGTAATCTGATTATCGTTGTTGCTGCTATCAGATTACAGACTCTGGGAGATTTAAAGTGGACAATCAGATATAGTGAATTCTACAGTGGCAGTCTTTACATGAATCATTCACAAGTTTCTGAATCACGCAGCACTCGTATAAGAGTTTCATGAAGGAAGCTTGTTGCTAGTTTTTCTCCCATACACCCGAGAACTGAGCAGCTCAATATTTCTGATACAGAATGTCAATCTTGGAAACCTCCAGGAGATGTACAGTATTTACATTTAATTTGTTGTATGATGTATGCACTTAGGTTTGAAATTATCCTATTCGTCATTGATTGTCTCTTGTATTTTTATGCAGTTAGGGGTGCAATTGTAGTCTTTAGTACCTTGACCACTCTAGCACTTGTACAAACTAGCATTAGCCTCATGTCCTCCAGGTTATGAATCCTTGCAGATTCATTGGGTGCTCGGCATCGCTGCATCTTCAGTGTTTGCACTTTTGTAAGTCGCTCTGGATAAGAGCTAAATGACTAAATGTAAATGTAGACCTGCTGGAGTCCCCCGCTTGCATTCTGATCACAATATACACCCTTTTAAGTCACTGTATGCTTTTATCACACCTAATAATCTGTTCTATCGAGCTGTACGTGCACGCCTGCTGGCAGATGTAATGCCAGTGCCAGTTCCTGACACACTTCTCCTGATGAGGCTCCTCTCACCCTCTGGACCTATTTGATTGATCCTGTGCTCTACTCCTGCTCTGCTCCTCCTGCTCCTTTGTCTGGAGCTTTCTGCACTTATGACTCATTTCTGCTTCAATGGATAATCTTGCTTGGATACCGTAGAGATTTGCATTTAGTGCTGTTTGCCTTTTCTCTATACGACTGTCCACTGTAATGACTTATAATCCTACTAACTGGTGTCACCCAGAAGTGGATGGGTTCACTTTTGAGTCTGGTTCCATTAAAGGATTCTTCCTAATGTTATTTTAGGGATCTAGTTTTTTTTCTCAAAAAGTCTGTTGTTATAATCACTATACAAATAAAATGTAATTTATTTGAACCCAAAAACATATACATCTAACATTTTTTTCAGTAAAGATTCAAAAGCCTATACAGTAAGTACGCATGCATCAAGGTCATTAGTCTGTACTTCACATCAGCTTTCTGGGTAATCATTCTGTTGTTAAATAACATGAGCAGAAAGTTTACTGTGTCCTGGTTTGCCTGTGGTGTGGCTGCAGCCGAAATCCCCTCACAGAGATGGCTAAGTGGAGCAGCGGCTTTATATAGAGCTCGGCTGGACCGAGCCAGCTGTACTGTACGGACCAACGAATAGAAACATCAAACACAAAAGCCCTCCAAGATCTCCGTGTGCTCCTTTCTGTCCTGTTTCTTTCAATTTGTCTAGAGCTTAGACTGAGTAAAGGTATGGCCTTTTTGTTGCCCTAAATCGCTGAATTTGGAATCTGTACGTAGTTACAAGTTAAAGAAGCCATAAAGTGTGAGGATTTCTTCCAACTAGCCTAATAATCATGAACATGCAAGATTCACCATAAGATCACACTTGATAAGTTACTTCTGAACGATTCTTCCTTTCCTATAGGCACTGCAAGCCGTGCCAACGGTATAATGAGAAAATATATTGCCGCACACCTTGACAAGCTCCATGACGAGGTAGAGCTCGCTGTATGTGTCCATTTCTTCAATGAGCAGCACGATGTTAGGATGTTTAACTCTCCGCAGAATAGCCACCTCATTCTGGATCATTTGCTCCTGTGAGAGAAAATGAAACTGGTATAAAAGCTTGATCTTCTGCAACACAAGACCAGTGTTCAGGGGAACATTAACCTGAAGTCTATTAAGGAATTTTAAATGTCTAGCAGAAGTAAGTCAAGGCATCTAGAGGACCAGATGAGCAGCGAAAATGTCATCTTGACATACTACTTAGTAGATATTGTACCTGAAAAGTCCTCATGATTAGGACAATAAAAGAAAGACTATGGCCGGGGTTCTACTTGCCGCGTGACTACAGCAGTTACGGGAACATCATTGTTCACTCGCTTGCGTACTTTTTGTACATCTGGGGATTAAAAACTCTGTCCACTAGGGGGCAGGTCAGAGCCAAAACATACCTTGCCAGCACTCTGATTTTGCATAGCAAGGTAAACAGTAAAGATGGTGGGAGTTAAGGAAGCTATGATAATGTGTATCTTGAGAAAACTACAGAAACAGCAGCAGCGGCACCAATCAGGCCAGTAAACCAATCTCCTCACGACATATATTTCTCTCATCCTACCACGCATGCGTTGTTCGTCACGTTGCTTCACCATACTGCCCTCACCGTATTGCACCATGCCCGCGCGTCGCGTCTATTTTTTGGGACACAATTGATGTCCCGAATGAACGTAAAATACGTGCGGCAGCCATCTTACGTACACGTAATTAACAGCAAGTATAACCCCAGCCTCAGAAGCAGTTTACCCTGTTCCTTACTCACTTTCCCTCTGCATTTGCCCTTGTTGATGATCTTGAGAGCGTAGGCCCGGCCAGTGGAGCGCTCCACACACTCGTGCACAACCGCAAAGTTGCCATCACCGATCATTCGGCCCACTTTGTAGCGGTCGGAGATGGAGGCTGGGACTGCAGGAGCTGTGCTCTCCTCCACAGGCTCAGCTGGTCAGTGGAAAAACAGAGACATAAAGACTCGCATACACTTTATTCATCCATCCCACCCTACATGGAGAAGAGACATTACGCCTAGACCATAAAAACCCTTCATGACAGACCAAAGATCTAATTACATATCAAAGGCTTGCAAATTCTGACATGTCTGCCCTTCAACCGTATTGTGTCATTGCACCCTTGAATGAAATGTATGTGTCCAAGTTGTGAGAAAAGATGGCATGACAAAATAAAAGCTCTCATTTTTATACACAGACTAAAGGACGCTTTTGAAACAAGTTGAAGAACCCAACGTTTTTTCTTCCAGACCTCAGTCAGAATTCTGAATGGTTTTAACATGCATAATTTGTGAGCAGTGTTGTGTAATCAAAGTCAGGCCCCTTACCATCACTGACAGCCCCGTCACCCTCATCAAGACTGCAGACCTTGGTGGAGGCCAGCGAGACAGTGGAGCCGTTTTCTTCAGAGCCCTGAGAGAAACAGAGCAAGGAGTTCATTTGCATGCACTTCATCACAACTGGTGTCGGAAAAGGGGGAAAAAAAGGCATGAGTGATGATGCTGTATGTGGCGGCTTCGTTGCCTAAAACTCTTTGCAGGTGGCTGTCCCACCTTAATCTCCCAATTGTGTCTGTTGGTCCACAGCTGTTCTCGCCTTTAAATCCGAGACTCAACACTGGGCTGAGGCAAAACCCATGGGCTGCACAGTGGCTGGTTGTCATGACAGCAGCGAGAGAGATAGAAAGAGAAAGATGGAGAGCAAGAGAGCGCAGCGGTACAAGGTCCTGGCTGAGATATGAAGGTTTTTTTGTTTTCTACTCAAGGCACCGAGACCCTTCGGGTCAGTGCAGAGAGTAATATTAGAAGTGTGCTTTGCTGGGCTCATGTGGCCGTTGGGAGAGCCACAAGGCTGGGATTGGACTATATGTGTAAAGAACTGTGACCGGGTTGGGCTCTAAGAGATGTGTGAAGGTCTCAAAACAAATATGTATGCACATGAACTTATGTGTTTGAGTGTGTGTGTGTGTGTGTGTCAGCTGCTCTTAATATTGTATTCTGTAACATTTCATTGAGAGCGCAAGCCATAGTGACAGCAACGCAACTCTGTTGCCATGGAAACTGCAGGTCTGTCAAAATGAGGAACAGTAATAGTAATATTCTGCCTGTGTGAGACGGAGTGCATGCCCATACAAAGCAATTTCCTGTTTCCTGTCTCTTAAGTTGTCCAAATATGATGATTTCCTGTGCAGACTGTTCCACCAGGTCAAACTTCCTTTGCTTATATTTTGATTAACAGCATGGTTGAACCTAAAATAATAACATTTTAGCATTTCAAGTCATTTTCACATTAAAGTTTAGTCTTTACAACAATACAGTTCAGGAGAGGACAGATGTGTTATCATTTTTTGGATGAAGAACACACAATCCTGCTGCTTTAAAGCTCTCTTTGTCTCTCCAGCTCTCTCACGTTGAACTCTCTTCAAGGACATTCAAGGACACCAGGGGCAAAACCTCTTAGAGATTATTTATTTTGGTCCAACTTGATTTCTATTTACAACAAACCAGAATTACAGCCAGAGTCTTACTTACAACTGAACTCTGTGCATGATTTTATTAACACTATAGCACCAATTAAAAAATGATTATTTAATCAGATAAAGCAACTGAGAATCTGTGAGGCACCGATCTGTGTTTAATTGTAATTCTAGTGATCACATTTTGTGACTGTTGCCACTAATCAGTTTTTAGGATAAGCCACAAGACCTGTGGCAGCTACAATAACACTCTACTGAGTAATTTCCCTGTGCAGTCGAGGAAAAGAACATGAACAGCAAAGCCTGAGTCTCACAGACAACTAGATCAACTCACACACCGAAAACACTCACATATACATCACAATACATGCATTGTTTTAATATATTCAGCATGTTCACACACACACACACACACACAGTGAAGTCAAATTATTCAATTACATTTATTTACACACAGACACACACACACACACAAAATACAAATGAACAGTAGATTTTATCTCCCTCGGGCAGGTATGGAAGACATAATATACAGCACAATCCAAATTGCTATACTAATAAAAAATGGAATAAATATAATAACAGAATGTTAATACAACAAAGGGAAAAAAAAACATAAAAGAAGATTAAACTTTACTCACTAAAAGTCAAAATTGGTGAAAGTGGGATAAGATGAGGACGATGAGCAAACAGACATCCCACTAATATGGTGATGGAGTGTGAGAAAAAGATAGAAATGACAGCTTATCCCATGTACATTTGTGTGCAGTGTGATGTTGCTCATGATGGTAAATGACTCACAAAACCTATTAACTACTTACATACATGCACATGGATGACAAATGTACACATGTATTTTAAAAATGTTTTAATTGAATATAAACAAATGACAATTTTCTAAATCAAGTACTATAAAATGAATGACAAACAAATGTGCAAACATTCACACATATAAGAGCATGCAACTCAACAGACAGTGGGATTTATGAAGGCGGGCCATGATTTGATTGACAGGATGGGGGGGATACAAAAGAAAGATGCTTTTTTAGAGTACAAAAAGTAGCATCACTAAAACTGATCACACAAAAAGTGAAACAGGACCTGTCTGTTTGAAAAAAACATCTCTCTCTCTCGCTCACTCTCACTCAATTAAAAGCTTACTGCATCTCTTCAAGCTATTCAACATAATTTGTGATGGAACATCACTGTGACCAGGACGCCTGCAAAACTAAGACAGATCCTGACTTTATAAAACATATTGATGGTTGTGCATTGATTAGAAAATGCTTCACATTAAAGGGAAGTGCAGCTTCACAATATTCCGGAAAAACAGAGCTGAGGGGCTTTGAAGAGAAAGATATGAGAGAGGGAAAGTCCTCTAAAGACTGAGAAGCTAAATTACACACAACAATCCTATAGAATGAAGCAGTCTTAATCTTGTGTAATTTTGATGTAACAAAGTAGGTCATACTATGTTCTAAAAAACACTGAACTTAAAAATCCTTTGCTGAAACATTAGTCCAAAAACCAAAATCAAGTGGTATATTTTTTTGCGTTTTCTATTTGTACCATTACATAAATCGAAAAACCCGGCATGCTGTTCTTCTTTTTATGTTGCCTCATTCCTGCATTACTCTGCATCACTCCATCCTACTCTACCTGCCCTAGTACTCTCCACTGTTCCTCACGTGTCTGTTCTTCCATTCATCTGATGTTGCCATGGTAACAGCTTACCTTTCATACCTCTCTCTGCCCATTGACTTTGATATATTTTCCAAATTCCTCCAACTATTTCACAGGACTGTTAAACTGTGCTACGGCTCCTCTGCTCTCCTGTACAGTAACGAACACTAAAACACTGCCAACTATCTCTCTAAATACTTTCATATTCCTGCTATTATTCTTACTTTATCCATTTTTCATTCATTTTTCGGCATTTACTTCCATCACTCCTGATTACAACAGCTCCCACTCTCAACTGTCAAGATACTGCCACCACACTGCGACCATACTTACTCTACTTAAAGCCATTTTATCTAAGTCTCATGGTGACTTCTTTCATCACTATTTCTTCCAACTGACTTCCATATACATTTTCCAAACCAACCATGTACTACTCTTTATTACTCCATCCCATTTTACCCGTGTGAGTATCATCCACTCTTCCACATACTTATGTAATAGCACTGATGAAGCCCCTTGGATGAACAGGGACATATCTTTAAAACACAAGTTCAAACACCTAGACTACTACTACAGGTCAGCTATTTTCACACAAAGTAGCATAGAAGGCTAATCATGCACTGAAAAACGCACACATGAATACAGGAGTTTCAAAACCGTTTTTTGGTTGTTGTTTTTTGGTGTGCATGAACGGTACGCAGACTTTCTCAAAGAATACTGGATATCCGTACAAAAGTAGTATAGCCATGTATAGGCATTAAGGAGTTACGGAGAACTTGTTACTGTGCATAAGGTGTGCAGGGATAAAACAATCACTGGGTGCCACTTGGAGAGAGCAACAAATTATTCAAATAAAGAAGCAGAGACCCTCCAAACAGTTATAAGTGGAAAAACTGAGCATAAATATTAGAGAGACAACATTTGAGGCTCTTTTGCCATCCTCAGCTAGCGCAGATCAGTGTCTGTTTCTCAAAGAAGAAAACGGGAACATTCAGTACTGGAGTGTCATACCAACATTTATGCATTTATGCAAGAACACTTTCCGTCGTCCTTTTCCCCCATTCACAAAAAAGTGGGCTTTTTTCCATAGTGTGGCCTACTTATGTGGCAGATGGCTGTGAAGCCATTGAGATTCTGCCTTGCTTGGAACCAATCCTCAGACTACTCCAAATTGTCCTTTGGAGAGGTGGCAAGCAGCAAGGAGCGTAAAACAATCCACCTCAGATCAAAGCACACTTGGATCATCCTGCTTCGAGCACTCTTCCAGTGATCACAGACCGGTGTGGATATGTGCGGTGAATATGAAACAGAATGGGGTGAACTCAAAGAGCTCAGAGTCGTTTCTCTCTCTGAGGGAACACACTGGCTCAGTTTGGGTCTTTTAGGACAATCTAATGTCAGTCTTTATCACTGAGCAACAGCTGTGCCACAAATTCCTCTGGATACATTTTACTACAATATATAGGTATCTCAAGGGGAGGTTGAGTTCTAGGCACACAGTGGAACCGGCATAGACAACATTTGTTCCCTATTTTGAGCCTACAGTGCAATAAACCCATTCCAGGTCAGAGATGTCTTTTACTCTTCCCCCTCCATCCCCATCCATTTTTGTTCACACAACTCAACTGGCAAGTTTACACCACCACATGCTGCCAACACAGTCAAGACTCCCAGTTTGACTGCCCAGTGTGAGTGAGTGAGAAAGATAGAAAAAGAGAGAAAGAGAGAGAGAGAAATGAGTTAATGACATAATTACGGAGTTGGTGACGAGTCTTGATTGGGCATGGACAAACCATCATTGCCTTCTCATTAACTGATGCAGCAGGATTAGGAACACTTCGATGGGGTTACACACATCTTTAGCCCTCATACACAGCCTCTAAAACCAGAGACATGAGTGTGGCTGGTAAAACAACCTAACTCCCACTGAGTTGCATGCTCATTCAAGTTTTACACTCTAACACCACCAAGACAGTCTGTCAACTTCATCATTACAAAACTACTATAAGGCAGAGGTCGTTCTCAATGGACAAATCTGCTGGTCTTTCACGCACGGCTGTGATGGCCAAATGAGTGCGAGAGTGTGACAGCAGAGGAGATTCCCCATTGCTAGGTTTCCCACTGCGATTTCCCTTCTGAGTGAGTGTGTGGAGTTAAGCTGCATGTTCGGTGCCTGCCTTGTCCTTTTCCTGAGAACACATAAGGAGTGTGTTATCAAGGGCTGGAATTGGAGGGCTGCCTAAAATAGAAGGACTAGGAGATGAACTAGGATCTTCGGTTCATTAAGCTGCATATAACTGAGCATGAGTTGTGTGTTGGAGGGCAAGTGTATGTGTGTATGAGGTATTGTTCTTACCTTGTGCTTCTTGAGGCTCTCTGGACTGGTCGGGGTGGGGCTGGATGACTTCATAGAGTTCAGCATGGAGAGCTGGCTGGCTGGAGTCCCATTCACTAGGAGCAAAGGAGAAATGTGCAGAACGTACAGATTAAGCAGTATAACAAACATAACCTTGAACAGGAAGTGAAGTTATAATAACAGCTAATAGTGTAGGAATACACATCTGCAGTGGAAAACTGTCCTCCATTCACTGCAATCCTATGGGTAGGTATTTTGTAATATGGCCTAGCCTTCAACAATATCACCCTATTAGAGAGTATTTTAGGTCTGGACTTGGCCTCAGGAAATAATCTATATGTATATAAAGATTGTGGAGACATCACAAACACAACTTCGCCCACACTACTCCTTCCCACACTCAGACACCTGAACAAATCCCTTCCTCGGACTAACTATTCCCTACTAAACACAGCAGGAAATCTATGAAGAGACCAACTCGTCCACACTTCACTCCACACACATCCTACAATACTCTCTGTCAGCATTCAGATTCCTCAATACCACCAAAGATCAGGACACAACCGGTCCGTTTTTTTTTAGCTTTTTACTGATGTGACACATATCTTGCAAGTGAACACAGGACATAACTTGTCTTGAAACATCTCTGATGTTTTACATAACCTGGCAACAGGAGCTTGCACAGAGTTCGGTTACTAAGAGGACGTCAGTATCAGTATAGGGCATCGACTCAAAGCTTTGATATCGGTATCAAAAAATTAATAAAAAAAAAAGTGAGATGGGTGCATGCCTACTAAAAACAAAAAGCAATCTAATGAAACAACAGAGATCAAACCAAATATGAAGCAGGGAGGGCCAACAGCTCAGCAAAGGGCCACGAGTAATAACATCTTTAATGTTCCAATGTTTTTAAAGCTCCACATTTCCACAAGCTGTAAAGCATGAATGAAGGAACAAGGCAGCAGTGCATTAGACAGAGCACCAACATTAGTCAGCAGTTAGGAGCTGACACACACCTGACCTGGGGATGAGAACGTGCAGGGCTAGAAGAGCCACAAGCAGGACTGTAGGTCCTCCAGCACACAAGCCGAGTCCAACACGCCCTCCGTCACACCGTGCAGACGTGCGTTCAACACTCCACATTCATAAGCAATAACACGAATGAAGGGTGAATGGTGTCGAGGTCGCCATGCTTCTGCAGATCTCCTACCTTCGTACTGCAGCATACTGAAGTCAGACCCGGCGCTGGTCATCCAGGGGCAGCGTGTACCGGCGCGCGCGCTCCGCCTGCGATTACAATGAATGAACGAAAGGGGCGGAGCGGAGAGAGCGCGCGCGCGCGCCGGCGGAGCGGAGGCGGCCCGTCTCACGGCGTAGTCTGTGACGCGGGCCGTTGCGCATGCGCAGCACGCGCTGCCGTAGTGGGAGGCGCGGGCGTGTATGAGTGCAGGGAAAGAGCCGACATGTCTCACTGACACATGTCTCACTGACACATGTCTCACTGACAGACGCTCAGCGGTGTTAAAGCGGTGGGCAGAGGAGAGAAAACAAACAAACGCTGCCGTAATTAAACATACGCAAGCGCAAAGGCTGTGTGTAGTAAACCGCAATTTACATGAAGTGGCAAACCATTTACAGTCATGTCACAACGCGCGTGCCCGTGCGCGTGCCCGTGCCCGTGCGCGTGCCCGTGCCCGCCATATATTAACTGTGTGTTGCTCATGAGTCATGTAGAGAACATGTAGAGAACATGTAGAGAACATGTAGAGAACATGTAGAGAACATGTAGAGAACATGTAAAGAACATGTAGAGAACATGTAGAGAACATGTAGAGAACATGTAAAGAACATGTAGAGAACATGTAAAGAACATGTAGAGAACATGTAGAGAACATGTAGAGAACATGTAAAGAACATGTAG
>JAOUQW010000028.1:2444800-2465091 GCA_028565825.1 Olivaichthys viedmensis | reverse complement strand
AGCTGCTTAGATTGAGGAGGGAGCGAGGGAGGGAGGGAGGGAGGGAGGGGGAGAGCACATCAGCTGCTAATGGAATTTCAAACGGATGTGGTTTATTGCTCTTGCGTAGCATCGAGAAAGCTATTTTTATGCCAGGCTCATGCTAAAAAGTCATCTCCCTCCCTTCATCCTTCTCTCTCCGTTTGTCTGTCGCCGCCCAGGTGGGCACATCGATCCGGCCGGTGGGGCTGCAACATTTCCATGAAGCTGCTCTCTAAGCACCGCTGTCTCCGCTTTGCACACTGACAGTGTTCTTTTTGTCTACTAACTTATAGGCAAAAATGCTCAATTGATGAATGGTTTTTAATTTTCGTCAAGACAAGGCGAAATCTTGTGACGAAATCAATTTTAATTTCATCCAATTGTTGACGGAAATATAAGGAAATGAAAATAACGTTGCTGAGTGACATCACAGGTCATGTAAATGTAAAGTCTTGTAAAATGTAATAGCTTTCTTACAAAGTGCAGATCGCTTCAAAACAGACTTGGCCCAGTTCCAAAAAGCATCTTAAAGTTAAGCTCATTTAAACTGATAGAGAGTGTTCAATGTGATGATCGACCATTTAACCATGATTGATGTGTTTTGCGATGCTTTTGGGGAAACTCAGCCCTGTTAATTTGTGCAAGTTGAGAAATAAAACAGCACAAACTTTTATTTTAACTCTTCTGGAGCAATCTGGACTTTGACAGGGTGCTGGATGACATCCCAGTTAATAAAATGTGGTTGTACTTCTAAAAAATACAGTCTTATGGCACAAACACAGCACAAGAAAACTTTAACTGCCATAAATATGTCAGTTTTTATTTTGTATATTTGTTTGCATATATTATTTTATATAATTATTTCATAATTTTGTGATTTTCCATTTGATTCTATTTCCATTATGTACATGGGAACTAAAGGTTATGTTCTTAACACTGCAAGATTAAAGGTTATCGTTAGGCTAGTTATCTCGAGACATTGGGCTCATTCCCTCTGGGTTGTGTGCAGCCAGCGAGGTATGTGTGCTTAATTTGCGTATATTTTGTGTTTTTATCACGTACATTTGTAATTATGATTTCCTATGGGTTTGTATGTGAAATATCTCACTTTCCATTTGTAGTGTACTTTTCATTATTTAATACAGTTTGACGGTGGTGACTGATGCCTTTTCCGAAGTTAATAAGACCACCAGTAACTGAGAACTATTGTGTCGTGTATTTCCTCGAGGGAGTGATACAAACAGAAACCCTTTTATTTGTTGTCTGATCATATGGGGTGCCGAAATTCATGGATTTTTATTTTTATTTTTTTATTTTATTTTATTTTTATGTTTCTCATGCTTGGGAAGACCAGGACATGCAAAATGAGCAAAAATTCAAACAAGCGAGATTGATTTAAGGGACGCTTTTGTTGGATTTCTTACGAATGAAGTCGTAAGAAAAGGTATGACCGCTAACCCCGCCCCCAAACCCTAACCTTAACTATCATTACGTTTTTATACGAATTGAGTCATGAGAATTGTTATGAATTTGAAAGCGTGAGACGATGTTTGGAATGCAGGCTGCACTGGCTGTTGAAAACCTCAAACGCAGAAAGAAACCTTAATGTGCAGCTGTATTTTGTTGCATTTTCAGTTTGAAATTTGGACATTTTCATCAACTGAAATGTAATTAATTTTCGTTGACTAAAACACTACGCCATTAAAAAATGACTCGATTTTAAAGGGCATCAAAACGCTGTGTGAAAATGAACACTGCGCGCACACACATCTGATCGGAGTGGAATGTTGAGTTCACTGAGCGGCAATCAGAGTTTCCATTCACCTGCAGACTGCAATTACGCTCGGGAGATAACTAGAGTCAAGAGAGGAGAGATATAAACTATCACCACCTAGAATCTTTCTCTCTATACTCCTCTCTTTCTTTTTTCTGTCAGAGCAGAGGAGCTGATTGCAATCAATAATCAATCAGAGAAAAGCTGACACTGCTTGTCGATCAGCTGTCGGACCGCACAAGCCGAGTGCGTAGGGGCCGATGCTTCCCCAGGACGGCTAGCCGAGGCCAGAGCTGTCAGCTTGACGGCGACCTGCAGCAAAGTAGTTCCTCTTATTGAAGTCCCATGTAACAGCTGTTATCTGATGCAGACTGTTTTGGCAGCAGTGTTCTGCGCCGGGAGAGAGTTTCTTCGTCGTAGTTTTGGGTTTTATATTAAAGATAAAAGATTTCAGAGGACATCTTGATGTTCCTTGAGCCCATTCTAAGACAGACACCAGAGAAGAGGCCGCGCGTTGTTCATTTGCTAACGAGCAGGCTCTGATTAAAAGGCGCAGACGGAGCTGATTGTAGATCAGAGGAGGGAGGAAGAGCCTGCGGCGAGGTGTGAGATCTGTCACAGCGTGCATCTCCTAATGAGCCGGCGTCATGCGCCTCACCTTCTACCTCACACACGCCGAGAAACAGAGAATGACTACGAAACTGTGCTGATTCACGCATTAGATTACATACGAGGTGAAGAGCAATCATAACATCAGTGCGGTAGAGATGATAACCCGGTGCAGTGGATTTAAATGGATATTTAAAACATTAGAACACAATTTTTGGTGAAATGGGAACTGAATGGAGGCCAGTATAAGGAACTCATTATAAAGGGTATAAAAAACACAACCAATATCACACACACTGTCGGATGTTTACACATTAACCACAACTAAAACCAAACGCAACACACCACTAAATGTGTATCTTTCAGTTTGATGTTGTTAGCTTCTGCACTTTGGCATGGTTTTGTACTGATATCTTTGCACTGGGTTTACAGTTGAGGGCAAAACTTTTTGCATCCCACATGGAGGTTGGGTGGGGGGACACAAGCATACAAGTTATTAGAGAATGCTTATATCACATTCAGAAAGGAAAATGCAAACATTTGTTATTTTTATTATTAATTTCAAGTTCAAGTACTTACCCTGTCACTGACCCACCTATGTTGACACTAGTTGACCATTTTGTTAATTATTATAATGAAAGAACATCTGTAAAACCTAAAACACACTACAGGTATTGTTGCTATAAATTACATTTCCTTGTCTTTTTCATTTTGTCCTAAGAGTACGCAAACTTTTGCACTTGATTGTATGTGTAGTGTGTGTATTTGACTATTTACTATGTGTACATAATGTCACTGGTTTTGCCACACAAATTTTCCCTTGAGGATCAATAAAGTCCATCCATCCATCTATCCATCCATCCATCTATCCATCCATCCATCTATCCATCCATCTATCCATCCATCCCTTGATTTGTGCTAGTCACCTGCCATTTCTCTAGATTTGAAAAATGCACATTAGGGGATGCAATTATGTGCATGGAGGCGGGGCGTAGTGTGTGATGGGAGAGAGGGATCGTTGTTAATGTCAACATACAGTATATCAGTATATTTAATTAATCTCCGTCCTGTAATAACAGCTAACTCTATTATATCTTAACTGCGCGTAACTCCATGCTGTAAGCACTTTTGAGAGAAATGCTTGGCACAACACTTTCAAGTTAGTGGTATCGGTGTTGTCCAACCTTTCTAATACCATACGCCAAATTTGAACGAACAAGGAGCAATGGGTAATCGTCGTAAATTGTTACGAATTTGCAGGTGTGACAGCAAATTGAGGCAACGCTACAGGTACAGATACAGTTAAAATAATTTCCAGCGTGTAAGAGGGGTACAATTTATGATTTGACCATGTAAAAAAACTTAACATAATACATTTATTGTTAGACAAATAACTTGCCTTACTGTAATTTTGTATCGGTCAGACAATGCACTAGTGAGTACATTATGCAAGAACAAAGCTTTATAGAGTTGGTATCTAAAGATTTTGGCTACCTTTGTTAATTCTGTCTATTCAATGAATCGTTTTTCCCTTGTTCTGGACCTACAGTATATAAACAGCTGCAGGAAAGGGAAGAGCATGAAAGAGGCTGTCTTTTCAGTTACAATACAGTGTAGAATCCAAGATGTGCTCTTCTCAACATCAAGTTAAATGGCTCTTAACATCCGAGGCTGCATCAGAGAGTGCTTTATTCACCTCTGGCATCCTTGCAACTCCTCTCTTTTTGTGTTGCCTCGGATCCAAATGCCATCTCTAGCCACACACTCTCTTTTTTTCTGCTTCCATGGCGAGTCACGGAAGGACCGAAAGACTGAGAGATACAGTATGTTGGGCCAAATGGGTTTTTTTCTCAAGATCCTTGATGTGTATGTCATGGAGTGGAAAAAGGAATGAGGGAGAGAAAGAATGAGTGAGTCTAGAAGTCTGGAGAGTCATCTCTCCAATGGGTCCTCCATTACAGCCACTCATTATCATACTTCTGTCCATCAGACGAGGATGCCTGTCTGACTAATTAAAGAGCTATTTATCAAGATCAGGTAGAGCCCCCCAGACTCCCCCTCCCGCAGCGTTAACCTACAGTAATTGGATGATGTTTTCCTTAATGCAGTCCTAGCACTACGGTCACATTGATCGACTTGCTTAATGGCATGCGCTCACTTTCAGGCTTTTAATACGGCGATGGGTTTTCTTGAATTACTGTTGCTGCATTGTAATCTTCTCAATGCTGAAGAGAGGGAGATGAGTCCATAGATGCCGAATGTGTTCCTGAAAAGTGCAGGTCAGCAATCTTACAGGCCTGCTTCTATTTAAAGAGATCATCATACTAGCTAGTATCGGTGTAGCATTTGTTCAGGAATTGGTGGATATTTTAAGGCTGCAAGTATCTGTGATGTTTCAGGTCATCAACACAGGGTTTGTGTCTGAAACATGGCACCGTTGTTCTAAAAGGGACGAGAGGAGAGAGGCAGAGCTGAAATTGAGGTTGCAGTGTCTGGAATTAAATGTAAATGGATTACCCCAGAACAGGGATCGGCCCCCCGGCGAGGCGCAATATACAATTCAGGACACATCTAACTTGGAATGAAATGGCAGCCCTTGAACCCAGCTGAAGGTTGCAGCTCCAGATATCTTGAACAAATAATACGCTATCTAAAAACAGAATGGATAAACAATGAATTTTGAGCGAGTCAACAAAATTGCGAGGCTTTTCTTAAATTATAAACCGTTCAAATACCAACCCGCGAAGCATCCACAGACTTCAAAAAATGCAGTTGCTTTTTTAAACAGGGTTTCAAAATAAGCTGAAAACATTTTCCAAAACCGCGCTCTGGGAAGCTAGCACACTTTAATAGACAATGAGAGCACCACGACCGTTGCTAAGAAACCTGGTTGAAAGCGTCCTGCTCCACCTCAAGTCCTGGCCACACATGAAAAGGACCTGTGTGAAGCCATCCAGCAATCAGGTGCCACATCAATGTGTTTCGCTAACAAGGCTTTTCAGCTCCAGCAGCACCTCAGGCTTCAACTAATCGAGCCTCTAAGCCAATCAGATGCTCTGATCAGCGTTACAGCCACAACAAATTAAGAGCCCTTTCCAATCACTGTAGCCACAACGAGTTTTAGATTTGTGACTGTGTTCAATAATTGAAACATAGCCGTTTTGTTTTTTATATCAATGGGTGTTTGATTATTTACTTATTTTTAGTACAGCATGGGACTCATTATGTAATTTTTAAAGAAAATCTGGGCATCTACATCTAGCATCTGTGCAGAATCTGAAATATAGGAAAAGAAGCTGCATTATGTATTCAGTTGTCCAAAGGGAGATTAAAAAAAATGTGTAAAGAGAAACTAGCTAGAGCAATAGATAGAGACCAAGACTCATAGATGGAGCGCCATTTCTGCCGGAGCGTCTTTTCTCAAGGTCATCTATGTGATGTGGAGCTGTAGGTGTCCCATCTTGGTTCCAAAGCCTGCCGCGCTGGCGCAAACTTGGGCCACCTGCTCACTCGGGGAAGACTCACTTGATTCCTGTGTGCCTGTGCCAAGAGGGAGTTACCTCCACCACCATTCCAGTGCGTATCCGTCCAAAACCGTGCCAATCTAGAGGCCTCCAAACACTCTGTGTCCAGACTGCTTTGTAAATAATGGTGGCCGAAATGGCCAAGGCCATTTGAGTCAGGGTCTGTAATGAAAAAGTCGATGCCCGGGCTGTGATCTCATGCCTGTGCACACATTTCAGCACATATGTTGCAAGATGTGGTCTCTTTAATCTCCCCCCGCCTTACCGAGCAATCCTGTCTGCATCCGTAAAAGGCCTGGTTCCATCCAGTCAATCTATCTGTGGATGAGCTGCTATTGCTGATGTTACTATTGACCTAAATAATGCTTGGACACGTTCTATAGTAGACAGGGGCTACCAGTTTCCTGTGAGCACTGTGGAGCTACATGTTAGTGCATTATCTCATTGCTTAAGTAAAAGGTGTCACGTGGTCTGGGTCTGATTGCATTCCCAGAAGTCCCTGATTGTATCTTTGTGGGTGATTAATATCAGAAATGACAGAACAATAAGTACACAGCCTCTCAAAACAAAAGGGTTTGATTTTGGTTTCTTTCGCCATCACCACTCGGCCTCGCAGACGCGAAATAAAAGATTACCTCCAGACCACACCATTATTTTTGGTGATGGCACTCATACATCACATTCAGAAGGTGCCCGTCGCTGGTCCACGACTGCCCTGGAATACAGAGCAGGACTCTTCTTTTTTTTTTACTCAGCTAAAACGCCCTGTGAGAAACACGAACGCTGATTCAGCACAGATGGTGAGGTCTATTCCACAACCGAATAGTGATATGAGGGCATTTAGAAGTGCTTCTTCATACAAAAGTGATACTTGTATCAAGGAGCGGTGGAAAAAGGGTTATTAGACTCTTATTGTACTACTGTGGTGAGGCAAGTGTGCATAAAAATGCCTTTATCGTCCAGAGATGTTTTTCTATCAAAATACCAGGTTTATAAGACCACTCGATGTTGCAAGCCGGTCTACGGTCAATGCTGTTCTCCATGGCACTTGTCTGCTTGCTGTTTAAAATTCTCAGGAAGTATCCAGTCATTTGGATGCTCACCATCTCCACTTTAATTCCATCATTTCGCCGTAAAACTAAGAGCTCCAGAAAGGGCAGAAATTGCTCGATTCTGATGCTGATGGCTGATTCTCTCTTGCCTTTAATGTCTATTCTTAAGAGCTCTAAGACACCAAGAAAATGTATGCAGCAGGCAGCCATTTTCCTCTACTCTGATCCATCAAACAGCAGGCGGCGACCTCTTATTCATTCCGCACATATTCGGCTCCCACTTACAGAGAAATAGAGGAGACACTTGGGTGTAGAGAGATCAGATTGATGAGCCAGGAGTTCTCTGTAATAGCTGCCGGCTGTTGATTCAAAGCCCAAGATGGCGGAATCATGGTTGCGTCTGGTTTGTCTTGTCCTGCCATACAATTGTAATGACATGAAACAATTCTTTGACCAATCCAAGATATAGTCCACATGAATGTCTTTGGATGTGATGTGATTTTAAACCTGTTCCCATGCAAAATTGGTAAGAATTCGAACGAGTGAGGGCAATGTGTTTGGATTTCCTTTGATTTGATACGAATGAAGTCGTAAGAAAAGAAACGACCACTAACCGCATCTCGAACTCAAAACCTTAACCTTCGTACCTTTTCATACTAATTGAGTCTTGCAAGTTCTTACATTCATGATCATGTTGGTAATTTCATAAGTTTCATTTTTCTATCAAAGTGTTATAACATTTTATAACAAAAAAACTATTTATTCAACTGCTTCAGAAGGTAAGGGTAAGAGGAAGGGGTAACATTCCTAACAATTTCCTACAAATTACATGCAATTTGTTCTTTAGATCATTTACACGTTCTCATATCTGCACGAGACTGTTGATTGATAGAGTTTTGGGGTCAGTGTACGTCCTGTCATTGATTCGTGTTCAATGCTGTGACTACTGTCAGGTTGTGATCGAGAATATACATGGAGGCCTTTTGGTTGTGATCTTATCCAGTCGTACCTGTAAGTGCAGTAATGTTTACTCATTTTGTCTGCTCTAGGACCTGCAGGTCCAAAGTTTGTAGCTATGAGATCAATAAGATTCTGATCAAGATAGCTTTAAATGACTTTTGATGATATTCAGAGAGGTAATTACACACATACACACAGCCACCATCATACACACAAGGCCCACTCAATGATTGTGCAATTCCATTTGGTTCTAATAGGAGACCTTCATCAGCTATTGATTTGGGGAGCTGCAGAGGCACATACTGGCACTATTGCATCCCATTTCTCTCCCCTCTTTCTCTTTTCTCCCTCACTTGCTCACTTTCACTCCCTCTCCAAGGCTCTCTTAGGCTCAGATCTCATCAAGCTCTCTTTCTTTGTTTGCCAAACATCTTCTATCACCTTGAAGGTTGCTTTAGAAGTTATTTTCAATTTGGCTCCTCTCTAAAACTTTAATTCTGCCTCGGTTGGAGGTGCTTCAGTTTAATTGGTGTCCCTAATGACAGTACAGTTACAGGCCATGCCACGCCCATGACCACTAGACCTCTAACTAGTGTATGGATGTCAACTTTTGCTGTAGTTTCAGAGGGAACGCATGTCTCATGTTTTACTCAGGGCCAGACGTTCAGAGCCAGAACCATACAATCACACTCAACTAGGTTCATGACTAAATATTAAAAAATAGCCTAAAGGAATAAGAGTATCCAGTTTCAAGCTGCTCTGAAATGTATTCTATGAACTTGGAGCACTGTATCAAGCGATGAACCAATCTGATACCGAGTGTTGGTGTAAGGCTGATATCAGAATCAGATCAGATTTAACATTATATTATATTTAACATTATATTTTCGTGTTTTATACGGTGAACGTGTGAGGTATTAAGTTACATGACAGATCGCGCACGATAACAGAGGGCACAAGTTGTTTTAAATCATGATGAAGCATGCAGAGAGTTGGCTTGGTTACTGTGAGGATGTCAGTATCAGATCAGTATCAGGTTTGAGCTTTGATATCTGTAAAACTGGATCCATGCATTCCTAACTATATGTAAAGGCCATAATTCCCACAGTGATTGGAGCACAGCAACTGCATTGTTCACTGACCTTTCAATATTCATGACAATAATGCTCATTATTCACATTGTAAATAAAACTCCTAGTGATTTTAGTTTATTACAGTATTAGGCAAGGCAGTAGCAGTGAGGCATTTCTTCCCGTGCCATAACTGTTGATTTAAAAACTGGGGTCAGGAGTGTGCAGCATATTTCCAGCACATTCCCATTTATCATCTCGCCTTGTTCTGGAGCAACATCGAGTATTCCTGACATCATCCCCCAAACGCTGTCACCTTCATAAACTGTTACGAGAAGTGTCGCTTCAGCTGACAGCAGCCTGATAGCATTTACCTTGACTCCAGGTGTGTTTTTCCCCACTTCACACAGATGTATGACATTTGGCATAGGACAGCTATGCACAGTGGAAAACGAGGAAGCGCAAAGCGGTAATGAGTTTCAGCCAGGTTGATTATTTATGTGCATGTCTACGCACACAGAAACGCAAAAATAATGTAGGTCCGTTGTGACTGATGAAGCGACTCATATGGGTTGCTTTATCTGATTTTCGAGTAGAACTGATCGCCAAGCAAATGGGGCACTCGTTTCATTAGATCCCAAAAGAACTAGACACTCTAGTGCATTTGTAACTCTTTGATTTATGGCTTCACTTTATAGTTCAGAACACAAAGGTAACTTGTAGAAATTTTCTTTCCTGAGGCGGTTCCCCGATGACCTAAAGGGCAAAAAAAGTGAGATTAATAATAAAGGAATCCCATGTCCTTGCTTAATCTGTACACACATACACAGGCTCAGGATGTCAGTTGTGTTGTATCACTGCCGCTAATGCATCTTGCTAGCCCTTTAACGCTTGAATGGCCACTAATGCATCTCAGTAACGCAACTCTTTCTGAGAAGCAAAAGAAAAGAAACATTTCACACACACACCGACACAAAAAACCCCTGTTTTCTGAATAGTGCTGCTCCTTGTCTGACCTTTGAAGAGAGAATGGTTTATCGAGAAACCTCATCAGACAGTACACTTTTTTTTTTTTACCCAATTTTCTCTTAGTTTAGTAGTAGCCAATTTCTATCCAACGTAGGTGGGTGTGGGCTAACACTTGCTTCCTCCGCCACTACATCTTTTGAAACTCTGGTGAACACGTTTGGAGGAGAGCCTAATTGCGCTATTTTGTAAACATAAGCTAACAGACTCCCACAACTGGCTAGCTTCAACTCACAATCTCCTAATAGGGCAAGATTTTAGACAGTTGTATCAATTGGGAGCCTAGAAAATTTATAATTCAATATGAAAGAGAACTAAGCCTATATAGCCAATCTAATAGACTGTGAGTTTCCAGTCCAGAGCTCTTAATGTGCCTGGATCAGGCACACTGTCGGTCTCCTTGCTACTGATGTCTGGTCCCCCCAAACAATTTGGGAGAAAGGGCTCCATGTAGACTTTTTTAGAGAAAGGTACCCTATGCAGTTCTCACCTTGACTAACACTGGAGATATATCTTAAAGAAAGGAAATCTAAAATAGTTATATTGGTAATGTTATGCTGTACTGGTACAGATAATAATATAGATGTCCCCAGGTGCAGCAGGTTGCTTTTTAAAACAAGGTTGCCATCTTTTTAAAGAAATAACATACCAGCAAAAAAATAATAATACAGTGCTATACTGTAAGGCTGTGACATTGGGTTGTATTTCATATTTCATATTTCATAGCAAAGCTGATCTCGGATCAGTGGAGTGGTTGCTGCCGTGGACCTCTGACTTCTGTTGCAAGATGATGAGCCTCTGCCACTGGAGCGAACATCTGATTCAATTTTACCCCTGCAGAGTTAAACTGATGGAGAATTGGGCTTCTTGTTGGACATCCCTTGCTGTGCATGCTTTGAATCCCGGATATTCTGGAAAACCTGGTCAGAATGAATGACTTACTTTAGAATTTGTGGGCACACATTAATGATGTGTCTTTGAAAATACAGGCCTCTGATTGTATTTTTAACAGTCAGTCAGCTTGCACTGGCCAGCAAATGACCACCATCTATATAACTCATCTGAATAGCATTGGTTAATAGCTCAATGTTCTGTAACGGAGCGTCAGCCCACCCGGGACACCAGAAATGTTATTCCATGGAATGCCATTGTCCTTCACCTGTCATATTGCCACAGCAATTAGAGCCACCGAGGGACTGATGGGTATCACATTGACTCATGTAGAAAATTCAATCAGTGGCCCCTGAAAAATGACATCGCTTCCATCCAGTCAATCGCGTTCATCCAATTCTCCGGCAGTCCCCTTGGATCCTAATTGAATTGGCATGTTGAGGATTTGCAGTGTATGATACATGCGACAACCGCATGCCAAATGTCAGTCTTAATGCATTATTCTGTGGATGCACGCTTCTGAAATGCTCCCTGGCCCATACTTACCTAACGTGGGGCGGATGATATCATTGGTTGGCCTGCCTCGATCGGCAATTATGCACCTTGCCTGGTGGCATGTGGCTAAACCAAATTAATGGCCCCCGTGCAAGAGGTGTCTTTCACAGTGCCTGACGATGGATCGACATTGCTCCATCCATCAAGCCTCGTCCTTGTGTTAACTCGATGGGTCTTTCAAAGACGACTGTTCATTCGTAAAGAAGCCAGGGAGCTTTTGATGTTGACAGAGAATATTTAAAAGTGGCTCGTTCAAATAGGGCAGAACGAGGTATGAGAGGAAGAGACAGCAGAAGCGAATGGAATTTTTTATTATAGAAGGTTGTGTGGCTTGAAAATAAAAGCTCTGTCCTTACAGGCAGCCCCTGCTGTGCTTTGGCTTTATCCCCTTGTACATATTTCATCTCAAAGACATTGCTATGTAAATCCAAGTCCTTTCCCAATGGGCAAAGAAATCCCATTTGTTAAAACGAAAAGAGCTTTATTTAAAAGGATTTCAGATGTCAGTTTTCTCATCACACTCTTGAACGACGGCTAATGCGTCACGCTAACTGAACTCTGGCTCTTTCCCAGAAATAAAAAAACATTGAAGTCTACGTTATAGGATTAGGTGTATATGGCTGAGTATGTGTGAGAATGTTCAGTGTTGTCAGCATGGGGATAATGTAAGAAGATGAAGTGTCCACAGGAGAGTTAGCACACACACACTGGGAAGGCCAGGAAGAGGTGAGGGGTCGTGACTGTTATGGCTAACCTTTCACCATGGAGATTAACACACACACACACACACACACACATACCCACACACTCAAAGATGGCCGGGATGACAGAAATGTTGGATTACAGACACTTGTGTGTGGTTTGTTTTGGCATTTATTTTTCAGTTGTGCTAAAGAAATGGTTTTTCATGGGCAGGAATGATTAAATATTGGGCTTTGGGGTTCGTTCTCTCGAAAACCCACAAAAAAAAAACCCCAAATGGATTTCACAATCTTTTCACCAGTGCTAGCAGGATAAAGTTAAATGAAGCCTTGTAGCTAATCAAGGGAGTTTTCATTTAAAACGTAATCTACAGGTGCATGTGTCATAACCATGTCTCTGAAACAGTTAGCCAAGCGGATGCTGTATTTTGAGTTATCTTATATCTAAAACAGTTAGCAAATTGCATGCTGTATGTTGAGTTAGCTTGTCTCTGATACAGTTACCAAATTGGACACTATGTTGAGTTAGCTTGTCTCTGAGACAGTTAGCAAATCTTGCGCTGTATGTCGAGTTAGCTTGTCTCGGAAACATTTAGCAAATCTGACTCTGTATTTTGAAGATTAGTGGACATGCTGGGTGAGATGAAATAAGAATGGGCCAACACAGCCATGTACTTTAAAAAGAAAATAGCATAGCTGCTACCAATACTGTCCCCAGATTATCAATTTCAGGAAATCAGTGAATGTTTATTTTGTGTCTCAGCCTTGATGGCATAATAATATATTGAATAATGGTGGGTATTATTACAGTCATTTAAAGAGTGCTTTTTTTATTCATAACAGACATTTTGAAAGTGTTTTAAAAGTTTGTCTCGGCAGGCAGCCCAGTCTGACAAGCATGTGTATTTGTGTGGGTTTGTGATATGTGATATATTGTGATACATATTGCATCAAAACTCGCGCCTGTCTGTCTGTATGATTTCCGAGCTCTCCTCAGGTTGGTGGTTACAAATAACTTTGTGATGCATCCTGGAAATGACTGCCATTTCTTTTTTTTTTCCTGTACCCAGTCGTGTTATCTGCTTTGACACAATAACAAAGACATTTCATTCAAAGTGGTTTAAAGCCTAGAGCCAGAGCCAGAGTACTTCCACAGCCATCGCAAATGACAAGGACTACTCGGAAAAGGTGAGGCAAAAAGGCAGTCAGAAATCAGAAAATCTCATTTAGATTCAGGATATTAACTAGCTTTGTGTTTCTGTAATTGCTCATGGAAAATGACATACATAACAAGATGTATAAGCATTATTAGATCGTTGGAGACGGTGCATGTGCATCTCGACTGTTCAGCATGTGACTTAAAATAAATCCTTATTTATGACCTCCATGGTGCCAATAGTGAATTCTTTTAATATGATCATTTCCCAAGCCAACATCTTGTATCCTCAATCTCTGACTGACTCAGCATGTGCTGCCACAGCTAAAAGGCTGAGTGCTGTTGAGATGCGGCACAAAAGGTCTGGCCCAGCCTTTAATTCTCCACGGACCAAAAGCTATAAACTCATTGGTTTACCATCGACCTGTTTACCTTCTTAGCACCTAACCTCCTAGCATCATCAGGCAGGCAGGACCCATGAGTACACACAGCCTTGCCACAGCAATTGAAACCACAAACACACTGAATGGAATATATTTACGCATATTGTATAAGCATTACATCAACTTGTATAAAAAAGATCTGAAAAGTCAGGGCTAGGATACGAGTGAGGGGTTAGCTGGTAATTATGCTGTGTAACTTACTGGCACAAATGAACATTTGTTCTGGATTTTGTGAATACTCATTTGGGATGCACATTGAATCATATTTTAATTGCCATCGAGATTTCAGCCTCAGCAATTACCTAATTGAGAATGGTCGCAATTAATGCATTCTGAGTTTCCTCGCTGCATCGAAATCAGTCATTCCTTAATATAAACATTAAGCCAATCAAGACTTGTCCCAGAAAAGTTTTTATCGAGAGTTTGACGCAGAGTATTTTCTGCAAGTAGGTTGATAAATGACTGCTGTTTTTGTTGTGCATGGTGGTTGCATTATGTATTGAAATGTACAGCCTTAATTAATTACAGTTAAGATTCCCAGCCGTAGCGTTACTCCAATTGTGTGCAATTGTGTTGCTGTTGATTTTATTGATTTATTGATCCTTACTTCTTTCTAGACATTCAGAGCCTTGCACAACAACCAAGAAACCAGTTAGCCACGAACTGCCCTCTGACGCAAGTTGACTTGAATAGTCATTCATTTTCCATAAATTAACCAGTTCACATAATTTTTCTGGTGCTATTAAACTGTTTAACTTAACAGTTCATAGGACTAGGTTCCTTGTTTTTCCCAGAGGCTGGATGACTTAAGGATGAGTAAGGATGGACTTGCATAGCCCTAGTAATAACCTCTGGACCCTGAAGTTACTTGTCCCACCTCATTACTGCCACATAGCCTACCCAGAATTAATCACGGCTCCGGTGAGTGTCCTTTGACCCTATGCTCGGCTGCAGGGGAAGGGATCATTAACATTCACGCCGAGCCGACGGAAGCCGAGCTAGCGAGCTGTGGTGTTACCAATGGCAACGTAGGAGAACCTTCATCTTCAACCCATTGCTCTCCAACATCACACTCCACTGACCTGCGATTTCTCGTTCGCTCTCTCTGCTCTCAAAATCACGCATGCATCGGTGCATTATTCATAAAATTGCATATTCACCCACTCACTTTAAATCAGAAATAGATACATAGTGTAATATAGACTTTTTTGGACATAAATATCAGGCTAAAAGTGCCAAGCAAATTAGCTGCTTATGCACAAATGATCATTGCATAAAATGCCAAAGGATCGCTTTGGGCAATGTCTGCTAGCTAGTGAGCTCAATAATTCATTTGAAAATTTTAATTATCGACATTGATCTGTAAACAAATGTGCTGCATTCTACCGGATTAAACCTTATGATCTTGGTTTGTGTTCATGACCAAAACATATGCCATGTGTCAATAAAATACATGTCAGAACATATTGCCCTCAGTCACATATTGAAAAGCAATTTGTCATTCAGAATACTGTGTGAAGCTGGATCAAGATTACAAAGTTGTGTTGTAAATAAAATCCTTCAAATTGACTGGCGTGTTCTGCACTCCTCACAGACACAAATGCAAATGTGCAAAGACACATCTCTTGCTGAGCACGCTCGAGCGGACAACGTCAGTCTTTTCGGCCTCAATCTACATAAACCTGGAAAAGGAACAATCCGGTTCTTTCACTCAGCCCATGACGGGGAGTTTTATGTACAAAAAGCTCTGTGGTGTGCACACATCTTACTCTAAGGTCAGCCTCATTCATAATTCATGAATGAATGTGTTATTAAAAGGGGCCATGGCAATCTGTCTGATGTTATTGATTTTTCCCGCCGAACACATTTACACTACTAATAAGGCTTAGCTGGAGATCCATGTTCCACCCCCATCTTTTTCATCCATCGGCATCACATGCACTATGGAGTTATAATACAGTTACCGCCAGTTTATCCAGTACACCTACCATATAGGTCATTTTGCATGTGTATAATTACTGACTGTTTTTCATCTGTTGCTATGCATTTCTCAGCCCTCCTCTACTTTGTCTATCAGTGGAAAGAGACCACTGCAGGAGCACAGCATAGCACAGCGATGACTCTGACATGGTAGTATGTGTGGTGCTGGGATTTTTTTTTTAAACATCTCAGTGTCACTTGTTTTGCTGGGTTGAGAAACAGTCCACCAACCAAATATCTCCAGCCAACAGCCTGTGGTCAGAAACTGACCCTGATGAAGGTTCTGATTCTGGAGAACCTCTGTTTTTGTTCTCCCTGCAAATCCCTAGTAGTTTGAAGGTTTCTGCTTTTATAGTACTGAACAGTAAACCTGCCAACGGCTTTAAACATTATTTTTCATCACTGCTTTAACCTTTTCAGTGCATATGCATCCTGCCATCACTTGTTTCCCAAACTGTCAGTTATATATATTTTTTGTGCACTGTGGCACCCTCTAAGACAAGTGTTTGCCTCTAAGGCAGAACTATGCAGATGTGCAGATGTCCATCTAGCTTGTATAGCATCATGGAATAGTGGCATCTTTCAGTCCCAGTGAGAAAAACATGGCAAAGATGTTCGTTATGACTATCAGCTATGGAGTCGAATCTGTACGTTGGGGCTTTTAACGACCGTGTCCTTAGATAAATTTAGCTAACTTTATTTTAGAAAAGACGGAATGATTACCGAACATACAGTATCTATGTAATTAGGAACACTTCCAGTGGAGATTTTTGGACAAACATTTGTTTGAGTGTGCAAACGCCATTAATTCTCTGCGTGACAGCTGTCGTCGGGGGAAGATGCGTCCACACACGACGAAGCCGCAGCCAGTTTTAAATTATGCATCTCCTCGGGGTGGCTGATTGTGAAGCTGGATACGCTTTGACCCGCAGCCGATGCTCCCAGCATCCACAGGCTGCCTGTAGCCAGCGACGGGTGTCTGGACAATAGATCTAACAGATTGGGCTTTTATGAGGCGCAATGGGAGGGGGCGGAGTTTGACAGAGACAGTTGGCAAACGGGGCTCTTTATAGGTCATCATCAGCGCTCCAACTCAGCAAGCTCCGAGGAACCTCTCAGAAAACAAACACAGGAAATTAAGCGGGGTGACGAGGGAGTGAGGTCAAGCTGCCTCTTGACCTGCTTGACCCTGGGGTGTTTAGTGTGTGTGTGAATAGAGACCGGTTTTCTGTGGCTCGAGTAACCAAACACGTCCTCCTATGGTATGCGAGAGGAGAAAGAACAACATCCAGTTGAAACAACATCCAGTTCTTGTTCAATTTCGCTTTTAAGCCTACTTTTACCCTGTGCTGTGCCCTTGGTTGGAGCCCTACATGTAAAGAGGTGATCACACCGTTCTGTACGGTGAGCAGGCAGCAGTGAACAATATACCATCCGTTTGAATTATTAAAGGCAGTGAAAGAATGGGATCTGAGCTCACAATAGAACTCGAGAGTGGCTTTGATTAGGACTTGTGTCAATGTGTGACTATAAATACTGATACAGAGCTACAGGAAAAGCTTTTTTCCTCTCTAGGGATAGCGAAAGTAAGAATAGAAAACTTCTCAGAACTCTCAGAATCCCTGAAGTGCGTTCACCCAAATGGAGATATGTGCAGCGGTTGAAGCAAAATGTGTATTTCGGGCATCAGTAATCTTAAACAGTCTCTCAGAAACCAACTGGGGAGCCCAGAAAGTCCAGTGTAGGCATCAATGTTTGTTCTGACGGATGTGTCTTGTAGAAGTCATCCTGCTGCAGAGATCAAGGGTGTCTCTGTAGACTTTTTCCTCTTTTCTCCCTTTTCCTTTGATCCGGAAGGGATACTCTGTGCGTTTTGAAGCTTCGTAATGCTTTCATCATTAAAGAGGTACAGAGCCCTCCCAGTGAGTGTTAGTTAGAGTGCGTGCTGTAGGTTTGGTGTGCATTTCTTATTTATACATATAAGCCGAATGAGCTAAAGAAGCAGATTGCAGAAAGCTGGACACCCGATGATCTGTCCGACGATCTTAATGTCTGATATGCGTGTAAATCCGAAATGTCATCACAAATTGAGTGTGTAATCAGCTGGGAACATTTTAACTCACCTCACCAACCTGTGTTGGTGAGGTGAGTTAAAGTCAGGCTCAGTCAGACTTTTATGAAATCAAACTCTATGCAGCTGGAAGAGTTTCATAAGAATTACAATGAATAAGATTTTGTTGCAGGTCATATGAACTCGTAAGAAAAGCTACAACTACTAAGCCAACCCTTCAAACTTAACATTAATCATGTGTGACTTTTCATACGAGTCAGTTTAGTCATAGCGGGTTTAAAGGGTGAAGGCTAACATGTGCTTCCACCAACACACTACCTCATCACGCAACGTCATAAAACAACATATTTGGAGGGGAAAGCCAACTGCCTTAATCTGCCCTAACATGACCTAACAGAGACCTGTGATTGGCTAGCATCACTCTGATCAACAGCAGAGAGACCAGAGAGCCAGGCCAATTACCCAATGGCAACTGAGTTAGAACAGAAATTAAAATGTCATAGCTCTTGAACCTAAAGTTGATCGTTAAAGCTCCAGTATTAGGACACCAGTTCAGACACTTCTATCTCCCTAGGCTGATTTAAGATCAGTCTTCATGTCTCCTTCTTCTTCTTCTTCTTCTTCTGTAGTGCAGTCAGGAAGGTCAGTGCAGGTCAATGGCGGCTCCACTGGGCCTCTAGCGTGAGGAGAGTGCAGAAATTGAAAAAATAAAATAAAGTAAAATAATGTGGCATGGTAGGATGGCCCAGAGGTTGGTGGGAGCAGATGGAAGGCTGGAAAATGGCAGGAGCTATAGCACTAGCCAAAGGCTCCTTTCCTCTAATGTGTCACTCAAGAGAGAGAGTTTCTTCTGTAACACTAGATGGAAAAAAACCATAGTCGATGCAGTAGCTGTAAGTTTGTACTTAGAAAAATAAACAGCTGTATAAAGTTAGTATATAAAAAGGTGTTCAGCAAGTGAAAGAGACAGGGATAGACTATTGCTTGGTTTCACATATGCATAGCTCTTTAGTGTGTATCCATTTGAAATGCAAATAACTTGAACAACCTGAGATCGCACTCACCCGAGTACTAACACAGTTTCCAAGTTCATGATCACATTCACCTGTTTCTGATCACTTCTTGGTCTTCCAGGTTTGTCAGTCATATTGCAAGGTCTTGCCAATTCCTTTTTAAGTAAGTTCTGAGCCGTGTTATCCTGTGTACCTCGTTTTTGGACTGTTCTCTGGTTTTTGATTGACGGTTTTCCCCTTTGTATTCATCTGCCTGGCTTTTGATCATTCTGTGTACAAATTTTTGCTGCGCTTTAAAAAAAATTCTGTTCTTGAATTTTGTTTGTTTGAACTCGATTTATATAATAAGTTCTGCCGAGTCCGCCACGTTACACCTTGGCTGATTGGGTACATTTGTGGATGGTGGGAAAATTGTGTATATTTCCTTTTTGACCAAAATATTGCTTTAATATCTTTTTAACGGTCGCTGTTTTATGACTTACTAGAGTCAGTCATCACTTTTGTATACCTAGAGTGTGAGCTTTTATGTCAGATTTGTTCATTCTGTTTTAATATTAAAGCAGAGACACAATAAAGGCCGCCTAGAGCTCTCTGAACACAGCCGTACTGCACACCTTATGCCTTATGAAAGTGTGTTATCAAACACACTTTCATTTTGGCCACTCGCTCCATAATATACTTGAATTTATGAAATTCTGCTCGGCCTCAGCGGGGTCATGGTTCTGCAATTCTGTAGCTCAAGTGTGACTATCTTAGTATGGTTATATTTTTTTCATACTCTTTCCCCGAGCTTGGCCAATCTTTCCTGCTCCTCATACATGCTCTTCTTATCGATCAGCTGTGGCTGTTCAGTCCACATACATTAACGGAGAGAGTCGCATACTCGGGGCAAGGAATCGACCGGAGCTTAATAATGAATCAGGGTCTTGGCGTGGGATGTTCAGCATGGTGACATGATAGATATTGGGTCCAGTCAATCCCCCGATGCCTTTCTGTCAAACGTATATCCCAGAATCAATCCTGTTCGATAGCATTGATTGACAGCCGGGATTTTCGGAGAGGTGGCAGGCTTGGGGATGAAGCATGCTTCATTAGCTGAGCTGATTGCTTCACTCTGGGATTATGGGGAAGATTAAGCCTTATGTTCTCTGTATACATATATGGAATTGCATGTTCCTGACTCACCGGATTTCAGTATTTAAATATTGGAGAATACACACATTTTGGTATTTCTGTGGCTTTAGTCACTTGACCTTATTCATTGGATGAAATGGATCACCTTTCTGAACTAATTGATTAGTCCATCCATCTAGCTTCTCAATCATCCATCCATCCATCACATGATATTCTGTGATATTGAGCCATTAAAGCCAGAGAGAGAGAGAGAGAGAGAGAGAGAGAGAGAGAGAGAGAGAGAGAGAGAGAGAGAGAGAGAGAGAGAGAGA
>JAOUQW010000028.1:2426142-2442455 GCA_028565825.1 Olivaichthys viedmensis | reverse complement strand
AGAGAGAGAGAGAGAGAGAGAGAGAGAGAGAGAGAGAGAGAGAGAGAGAGAGAGAGAGAGAGGGAGAGAGAGAGAGAAAAGGAAGAGAGTACTCGATAAGGCTGTGGGGTGAATGAGTAATTAAAGGAACAAATGATGGTCATAAAGACTGCAGTGTCTAATCATTCCACAAGGAGGTGTGTGTGTGTGCAAGGAGGTCCAGAGGGAAAATTTCCTGCTATTAAGCAGGATAAAATAGTCTCATCTATTACATTACGATTTGGCCGTTCAATGCATGCCAATGCATCAGAAATCAAGGTCACACTGGCATTTGATGTCTCTAATTCTGGTTTCTAGTGTACAAGACAGGGGAAGTAGTGGTAGAAAAAAGGTGGGTAGACCCTAAACTTCAGTGGGTGCGCCAGTCTCCAACGAGAGAACAAAATTTTAAACACTGTGACAAAATGAGCTTTTCGGAGAAAGATCTAGTCACTGGGTTGAAAAAAGGTTACGGCATCCCCGTCTTAGTGACGAAAGTACCAGACTCTTTAGCGAAGGCTAGAAGTCTTGCTTGCAAGATGAATGGGCGCCTAGTTGTGTGAATGCGAACAAGATGGACACCCACATACATAAACCAAAACATATCTTTTCATCCTGTTTGCATATCTTAGTACTGCACCACTATGGGATATTCATGTGATAACACCATCAGTAATTTCCACACTTGAAACCATCGATTATCAATATTTGAATTTGAATCAAGGACATGTGACATTTGAACAATTAGCCTGAACAATACTATATTTTCTAGCTATATGACTAATGATTTTTTTTAAAGTCTTTTACTGTTTTAGTTATTATTAGTTTTTTAAGTTTTCATTTTTCCCCATTTAGCTTATTCTGTCAATTGTACATTTTATTTTCATATGAACTATGTGCTACCAATTAAAGAATTTGGTAACACTTTACTGTAGAGCAGTGTTCAGAAGGCTAAATGACACCTACATAAGCCCTTCATGACAACTGACATAAACTGACATAAACATATAGAAACTCTTATTCCAATAGGCGTCAGTTGTCATAAAGGCTGCTTTTGTCAACTTTGATGTCAAGTTGACATAACACCTATGTAAAGTGACATACATCTTTGGTGACATTAGGTTGTGTCATGACACTTTCTGGGGTGAAATGACATATCACGTTATGACAATCCTGGGATTTAAACTCACAACCTTTTGGACACTAGTGCAGGACCTTAACCACTAAGCCACCACTTATCCCTTTTTAAAATGGGGGGTGTATATAGAATTGAGCAGAACCTATCTCTTATTGTCTTTTCTTTAAATCTGCATGTGTAGTCCCTTGCAGTGCTGATTATTGTGTCTGAGAACGTGCCAAATTTGCATATTTTAACCTGGAGCTACAGAGCTTTTGTCTCTGGTTCACTTTGATGGATCTCCTGCTTTTTTTCATGTGCTGAAAAGTGAAGGAAAATACGGAAATCTGCTTGTCAGTCCAGTGTTCTCAGATTGTGCGACACACAGAGCATGATTATTTTGAACCATTATCTCTGACACATTCTTGAACAGGCTCTCGGTGTGGAAAAAAAGGTAAAAAAGATGAACTACTCCGCTTAACCTTCATCGCTCGAACATTCGTTATTTTTAATTGCTTAACACATATTCGTGACCTAGGCATCTTGAACGGATCACAGCTCACGCTACCAGATGATAGTGCATGTTAATTAAATGAACATCATCAAGTAATGAAAGGCAATTATGATGACTCAACACTCTGCTCTCTCCTCCGGTGCGCACAGGAAATTTTTTAGAAAGTCTTCGTAGAGATATTGAAGAGAGAACGAGAGAGAGAGAGAGAGAGAGAGAGAGAGAGAGAGAGAGGTAAAGTGATAAAGGGTTATTGATTTTAATTTGTGCAAACACTTTTTAAGTTGATGACTAAGGAACAGCCAGGATTGAGTTCTCTTTTCTTTCTTTCTTTCTTTCTTGTTTTGCCTCAATTGATGATGCAACACTCAGAAAAGGCACTTTTAATCAAAGCTGCATTTCACACTGGAAATTAGATTTTCCTGCCACTGTTCTGACAGATCCTGCAGCTCAGTTTTGTAACGCAGCAGGTCATTATTTCCTCCTTTTCTGAATGCCTCTCATTAGGGCATCTAGCCGGTTTGACTTTGTGACAGTCGGCATCAGCGACTGATCTGGAAAGAGTTCATTATCGCTCTCCCGAGGGCCTCCTGTCATTCAGCATGTCAGATGCAAAGGTCTTTGGTAATCAGACACAGACCCCTGCTTATAGGGGTTAAAATATGTGTGAATGCCCGGCTCGCCTTTGGTTAGGGGGAGCCATGACACTGGGGCGTATCGGCATCCCTTTGCTCCCTTTGGAGGGTCTCTGGGGGCTGGAGGTGTCATCCCCGGAAAGAAAACAGCACTGACGACTTCTGAATGAGGATTCCTGCTTGGTTGATCTAATATGGCTGCTTCTCTCTCTCTCTCTCTCTCTCTCTCTCTCCATAAATGATCTGAGTATAAACCTGCCACGAGAACTGGGAACCCAATTGCTCCCGCGTTGTCACTCTAGTAATTAATATGCATTGGTCGACTTTGTAATTTGGTGTGGTTTGTTTTCAGTGGACAGATATAAATCATGTCATGGTGAGGGATGGGTGGGGGCGCACTTTGAAAAAGTAGCTGTCGAGTCCATCTTTTTGATAAGGACACATGCTAATTTTTCGCAGCTCCTCATGCTAGGAGAGGATTGAGATAGATTATTGGTGCTGTGCATCCTTCAGTGCTGGCGCTGACAGCATAGCGACGTTTCATTAGGTCTTATCGTTTCCCAGCTCAGGTTTTCAAAAGGTTCAGTCGGTTCACGTGGCCTCGCAATTTACTGATACTGTCACCAGCCTCCCTTCTTTTGCAGGTGGCTTCTTTGTAAGCATGCACTTTCCTCTCTAATATGGAAAATGTCCTTAGGAGGAACATTCATCTGCTTTTTGAATTGTTCCCCTTCAATAAAGACACCCCTGAGCAGCAAGCTAATGGTGCTTTGCTGTAATCGTACCTTGACGAAGTGCTCCTTCCTTCCCCACTGCTCCGTCTTAGTTAATGTAGATTGATTATGTAGTCCACCTAAGGCATTTTCTCCATCTTTCCCTCTTTCAATATTAGCACTGATATGCTGTTCTGACCCTGACTAGTGGGGTTTGAGATAAAAAAAAAAAAAAAGGTGATATGCAGCTATAGTGATAGGACCAAAAATCTACTTTCCATAATGCATTTGATTAACCTGAGTAATTTCAGTTTAGTAAAATGAGTGCCTTGGTACAATGCCGCAAGCCTTTTGGACCTGCATGATGCATAAAGTGCTGCCACATGTAGTATGAATGAGCTATCAAAGAACAATGAACGTGCACGGCACAGTGGGTTTATTTGGGGACATGGACATTTGCTAAGCGCCAGAATAGTTCATTCAAGCACATAAGTGGCCTTATAGCCGAGTTCATCATTGCAATGCAATGCAAATACAAGTCAGTGCCAAAGTTTGATTTTATTCTCATGCTCGTTTTATTCTCATCATCTATCTGTCCTTATAGTTTCATTGCTGCAGGGTGGATGAATGTGATACAGTCTGGGTTAGCCTCAGTTATTCATATCAGAGCCAAACATACCATATCATCTCTGCTATCGGCTATCACTTATCATCCGACTAAGCTCACAAGCAATGTCTTGAAACGCTGCCTATAGATATTAGCAATGACTTTGTGCTGATGCTTGTTCACAGCGGTATAACAGGCAATGTATGTGTACATATGTGTGTATAGTTTCCAGTGCGAATACCCATCTGAGGTGTAGGCTTATGGTGGACCCAGCTGGTGTCTCCACGCCAGATGGGAACGGCCCTGACCTGAGCTCCATTTGTCCCTTGGGAGCCTTGCAGTGATCCGACCCCACTCAGCAAGCTCATCATGCAGGGGCAAAAGTCCTTCATTAAACCCTGACACAGTCTTAAATCACAGTCTTAACTGCCAGAACCTTCTGTCTGAAACCTGCAAGAGAACATAGATTTAACCCTCATGTTCTGTTTACTACTTAACAATGGATGTCCCATTGACTCAGGGCATCTCTATGCAAATGCTTGGTGTTCCTTCTGAGCTCAGTAAAGAGATGGAAGGAATGTGTGACTAAAATCACCTAAACATAAATGAAAAAATGATTGTTAGAAACGTTTTATTGTAGAATTGCAAGGAAAAAAAGCTCTCACTGTAGTTGCCAGGACTTTATCCTGCTCAGAGTGTGGATATGCTATTGAATATAATTCTGAAGATTCATTTTTGGCAGTCTTGTTGTGCCTGGGCAGCTTATATTGAGTTAAACTCTGTTGAAACGGGGCCAGCTGTCCGTTTAGGACCTGAGCTAATCCAGTAAACCTGCCGGGCATAATCAGGTCTGTGCCACGCTTTATCTGTGCTAACATTTAAATGCTGCCACCCATGCCAGGGAGCATGTGGCTGACTGCCAAGGTGATGTTCGATCCTTGGGCTATGTTTCGTTCCCTCAAAAGACAAAAATAAAAATAAAATAGACACAGCCAAACCGGTGCTATTTTCCTCTCTTTGTCTGGAGAGGAGTGCCCAGCTCCTCTCCAGACAAACAATTTTGGAAAGGGGGGGTTGATGTGTGCGAGAGTGTGAGGTATATCAATAAAGATAGTCACAAAGAGCAGGAGATGCGTTAGGTTCCTCAGTCATCTGCCAGAGGTCTAGACCCTGAAACTGGCCTCCTGATTTGCCTTTTGGCAAATTGATTTGTAAGATTTATGTTTGAAGAATTTTTAAACAGCACTTTTATTTATGCAATAGGGTCCACTCCCAAGAACTCCCTGTTTCTATTTCATCACAAAATGTGATGCCATAGATTTCATTCAAGTGGTAACACGTACACTCCTAACACACAGTGTTTAACTGTTGTCATCTCTTAACGACTAACACCTGATAGTAACTTGGTTTGTATGATCCTCTATGTCTTGAACTTGAACTTGAACTATGCATTATGCATCCCTACTGCTTTCAGTTGAATGGAACAACCTGTTTTTGACTTTTTGCCTGAATTATTCTGCATTTCTGAACTATTAACAGTGAAGATGAACCCCATTCAAGAAGAACATATTTTTTTTCTGGCCTGGAAACATCCCAAGACAAGAAAAACACTAATAAAAAAACAAGACATATGGTAATGAATTTGGCCTTGATAGAAAGAAGAAGCCAATTACCACTGGGTGAGCTGAATCTGAAGAGCAGACTTGTAGAATCTGTGTCTCTTCTCACTTTTCATTCCAGAGTTCAGCAGGGGGTTTGGAATTGAAGTACCACCAGACCTTAAATGACTGACTGGGAACTCAATCAGTTTAGATAGCTGATCCAGACAGAGTTGGACAATAGCACGGCCAGACGGCGAGTTTGTCTGTCGATGTTGTTTCCATGTTCCCTCCAGAGCCACAAACCTTCTGTTCTGTCTATGTAGCACCAAAGGAGAAGATCTAATCCTCGCCACGGGCCGTTGGTTAAAACCCTTCACCAGTGCCACCACTTGGAGCTCCAAGCTGGAGCTCGCCCAATCCCAGCTTGGGGCTTGGGTGGGTCCCAGCCATGTTATAGGGCGGTAATCAAACTGGCTAATTGTGTAAGGAAGACTAATGAAAATCTCTGCTGGACAGACACTAACAGGCTTAAAGACATAATACTTTGGTGGTGCATTGAAAAGACTAGGCATGTTAGACAGCAAACTATTTCAGCTTTAACATGTCTACATCTAAGGTGCTGGCGTAGCCACGGTTGTCCCAGGGTGTGCATGTTTCACTGACCAAAGTTACATTTTGGTTTCATAACAAAAACAAAATAGCCTATTTATGGACTATCCGTTGATACACACACCAGGCTTAGCAGAGCTGTCACCAACCTATAAAGATTTTAAATCTTAATGTGCAGTCTTAAGCACTAACATCACTAACAAGCACTAACATTGTATGCATTGATGAGCAAAGTTTAGCCGGGTATTTTCTTGGTTGGAACAGGAATGTATCCTGCAAATGAAGTTAATTTCTGGCTATGCTATTTGTCCAAGGCTTTTATTTGGTCACAAAAAGCTGGTGGTACATGAAATATTTGCAGACAGTGTGTGAATATTTTGAGTATTCACCACTTCAACACTTCTCTCTTGCTCGTATGCCCACAAAGGATTCTATTAAAGTGTCACATTTCTGCAGTTTCATCAAGCCTCTAACTCCTTATCTTCTCTGTCCTGATCTTTACAGCAATCCACTGACTGGTTTGAATTATCCCACAATGACATTGTTTGACTTTGTCTCGGTCTGGCGACAACTGTGGTTTCATTCATGATCTGACTAAAAGCCCTCACCTAAATTTAATATGTATAGCATACTCTACATTTTACTTATAATAGAATCATTATTGGTCAATGCATTGCTACATAGAAATGTTCTCTTTGTATTTCTGACATGAAAGGAAGTACAGGGTACTCTTTGGTGTCCCTTGAGGAGTCAGGGGTTCAGGCTTCCCAGGCAGTGGCACTGGTACCCCTCCAGCTTTAGATTCACTTCTAGGCAGTAGCACTGGTACCCCTGCAGCTACAAGCTTTTTTCTGGGCAGTGGCACTGGTACCCATCCAGCTACAGGCTTCTTCCTGGGCAGTGGTACTGGCAGTGGTGGCTCAGTGGTTAGGGCTCTGGGTTACTAATCAGAAGGTCGTGGGTTCAAGCCTTGGGACTGCCAAGCTGCTGCTGTTGGGCCCTTGAGCAAGGCCCTTAACCTTCTCTGCTCCAGGGGCACTGCATCATGACCTGTTGCTCTGGATAAGGGTGTCTGCTAAATGCTGTAAATGTAAGCCTGAGTGGCTTTACTCCTGGACAGGATGCGTTTACGTAGATGTGCAGTGTGTCAGAGGAATGCAAAGAGGGAGCAGGAGCCCATGCACACTGATACCATCAGTGTGTGTGATGGGCTGCCTGCAGACCCAGAGGACCATCAGTGTGTGTGATGGGCTGCCTGCAGACCCAGAGGACGCTTGAAAGAGAATGTGTAAATCTAGCATGTGTGTGTGTGTACAGGTTAATAGGACGAGGGGGTCCACAGTGATGAAGTTGTCCAGATAAGCTGGTGGCTAAAGGGGGAAGTCGCAGAGTGTCATTTGTGTGTGTGTGTGTACAGCAGAGTGTGTGATGAGCAAAAGGATCGATAAGGTAGCGGAACGGAGCGGTAACCATGGTGACACAGCCCATAATGAAGAGATAAAAGAGATGTGATGATATCAAAGGGCAGATGGAGGGAAGGGCTCCACATGATGACTTCACAACAGGTACACACATAGACTTAAAGCTCCATCTATAGTGTAGGAATGGGCACGAGTACTAATACTCACAAGTAGCAACAATGATCAATCATGACAACACAATGAATGTGTGATACCAAAAAACAAAAAGGATAATCCTTTCAGAAATGGAGATGTGATCTTCATTTAAGATTTTGTGATTTGTTACAGCGGTATTTTGAGTATCAGCAGGGATCCAATTGGTTACAGTAGCACTGGGGGTGGAAATTTATGGTCTACAAAAGTAGTACAGATGACAGATGATCATTTCAAAATCAGAAACTAGCGCTGGAGCCCCTTTTATTCTAGACCGAAGGTTATTCTCTCTGACGAGTACCCGACGTGTCCACTGCCAGCCTTTAAGGTAGAGTTTATTAAGTGGGTGGTAGACCGATGTTACTGTAGAGTGGAGATGATCACTTGTAACAAGATGAGTGTTTGGTGTGCTTCAATACTTCTGGCTTTTTCTGCCTCATTAATATTTCCTGAGGTTGTAGCAAAAGCTCTCTGTGAATCAGATCCATAGGCATCATGGCTGACCTTAGTGTGAGTCATCCACATCAAAGTAAAGAGAGAGCTGAGATTCTGTCGAGCTCTCTCTCACACACACACACACACACACACACATAGAAAAGCACTTTTTTTGCCTTGAATCTCTCAGCGCCTATTCAGGACTGTATTCCTGAGGTCACGCTCTTCCCATTGTAAGCCTCGTCCAATCAGATTTCTCTCCATCTCTTGTGGTTGCATCTGTCTGGGAAAGCGAGACATTGATATTTTTGTTGGACTGTGAGGATGATTCGAAACGCTGTTTACTTTTCTACATTTTGTCTAAGATCACTCTGAATCTTTGTTGTTTTCCTACCTCTCGCTTTCTCTCTCAGCGGCTTTACTCCTTTCACATGCTGCCTAAGACGCGTGCCGCATTTGAAATGCCTCCCATAGCGGAGGGAAACCTAGATCCTTATTTTTTTTCATTTACACTCCTGCACTTCCATGTGCCAAAGACATCTTCTCGTCTCTCTCTTTTTCCCTCACTTTGTTTCCTCTTCCTGCTGGCACTCTGGCCCTGACTTGTTACCTGCCTTTTGTCTCAGCTCTGTTTTAAATCGCCTTCCCACAGACCAATAGCTGAATCCCATGGGGAAGCACTCTGGCAGGGACATAAAGACCGCCGACATCCAGAAAGCTGCCGTTTGATGGTTTGAAAGCGCAAGTCGTTTTTTCAGGCGATGTTGAAATTTCTGAAACTCATCCGCCTTCTGGCTCTTCTCCTGCCACAGAGCGCAGGCGTGTCTCTGTAACGTGAGCAAAGCGCTGAAAAGGTTAGCAGTAGGTGATGAAGTATATCACACAGCAGGTTAAGACAAAAGGATGGATGAAATTACCCAGCTCTTCCAGCTGTGCATTAGCATTTGAATCAAAGCATTATGTTTTTATGCTTTATGCTCCACTCTTACTGTGGATATTATGTGGATGCCCGTAGCTGTTGTTCTCCTATGAACGAAAAGGGAGACAAAGATAGAAGGCAAGCTGAGAGAAATGATTACATCTGGATGAAGGAGACAAGACTAGGCATGAGTGAGGGCTGTTAGATGTTCTGTAGAATCTAAGTGGTTCCTATAATCAGCTTGTTGACTTTTGTCATTTTAGTAAACACATTTAAAACGAGCAGGAGCAACAACTTGTTGATGCTACTGTTACCCACTCTGTGTGTCCAAAGTTCCATTCAAATTCTTTTGGAGAACTTGCAGGAACCATTTCTGGAACATGGGAACTTTTTTTTTTGAAAATCAGGAACTTGAGGCACATTTCCACCATAGAAACCAAGGCTGATTTTAGTTCTTGGGCCGCAGCTCTAGGAACCTTTTTCAGCTTTCTGCTTGTTTCGGCCTTACATAAAATTGCTGATTGGTCAAAGGCAAGCTTTACAGAAGACCAACCCTCTTACCACATATCACATCAGATAAAATCATTTGTCCACACCAACTGCTGATTTTTTAATCCAGCTAGTGCAGGCATTGACTGTCCTATGGGTGCCTCAGAAGAAGTATGAATGAAAATTTGAAAACAGGGAAAGAGGGTATTCTAGAACAAATGCATGTGCATTCTAGAGACACTTCCAAAACAACATGCTCGATCTGGTACAATTTTCTTGGCTTTAAGTAATTCAGAACAATAACTGTCTTATATAATAACACAGTATTGGCACTGTACTGTCATAAGACTCACCCAGATGTTGCAACTGCTATGGAGTGCAAACAAGGTTCTGCCATTTGATTAAGCATATATAGTAGAGTAATCACCACACTCCCCTTCAGTTCTCCATGTTGGCCTGCCACAGCTGTGATGTAGAGAACAGAATGCATATGGACAGGAGGATTTGATCTGACATGTATAGTCGCTAAGCAGCGTTTGATCTCTATCCTTGCCCTAAGGTACACTTTTTATCATTAAAGCATCTAATAGAACTGAGCTAATGCTTTTTGTCAGCGTGTCAGGTGCAAAGCATTCTCAAGAACTGAATTTGGGGAAAATGTCTGATCATGCATCAAAGCTTGGTCAGGATGTTAATGATAATGATAATGACAATTAATTACTGTTGGTGAGTGCGTGATGTACTGAAAGCTTGTACTACTTGTACAGGCAGTGGTAGTTGACAGTCCCAGGACTACTCGAGAGCTACTGTTGGGCCCATGAATAAAACTCTTAACCCTTGACTGCTCCAGGGGCACTGTATTGTGCACCCCAGGCTCCTTCCAATTTGAGATATGCAACCAATTATAACCAAGTATAGGTTGCATAAAGTTGACACAGAAAACAGTCTTTTTTTTCTTCTTCACATATCCCACACTTGGAACAAGCCTGGTGTGACAGCGCAAGGTCAGCCATCTTACCCCTGGAGCAGTTAATCCCTGAGCCACCACTACCCCTGGCAGCTCTGTTCTCAGCAGCTGCCTAACCCTAATCCTAAGCAGACAAACCAAATGCTTGCAGCTGGGAAGAATTAATGTGACATAAAAGTCATAAGTAAAGAACATGTGTATATATGGGTTTAAGTGTCCATGAGCTGCAAAACGTAATTAAGCAAATATCTTATTTAACAGATGATATAGCTAGCCTGAACCTCCACACTAACTCCTACTCTCTCCTCTGCAGGTTCTCAGACCCCGCGGGGTTTCGTGGAGCTGCGTTTAGTGTTGGAGCCACAGGACGTGGTAACAGTGCGAGGCGGCGTGCTACAGCTGGACTGCCAGGCGCGCTCCGACCACGGCCTTCCCTCCATCTCGTGGAAGAAGGACGGCGTGCTGCTGAGCTCAGTGGTGGATGAGCGGAGACAGCAGCTGTCCAACGGATCACTCCTGGTGCAGAACGTGGTGCACTCGCGCCACCACCGACCCGATGAGGGAGCCTACCAGTGTTTGGCCACTCTGGATGGTGTGGGGGCCATCGTCAGCCGCACAGCCAAGGTTACTGTCGCTGGTGAGTAAAGTTACTTGGGTGGTGTGGGTATGGTTGTTGCTTATAGATGTTTTGTGAGAGTGTTGCTTTCAGTTTGGTTGTACTGTGAAGCTAAATTTTGGAGAAAGGCAACTGTACTATTCAGGCTTATTTAGCTTCATCTGTATTCTGGGACTTTCCCAGTCCTTTTTATTTCGTTGTGTTTGTGTAAGAATTGCTCCCTATATTAACTGTAATAGCAGAGTAACTTCAGTCAAGGTTTTAAGCAACAATTTTACTGATGTTTTCCTAATTTGCCTGGAAGGAACGGCTAACTTTTAAGAAATATGACTAACAAACCTACACTGAACTGTGGTGAGATGGTTTCCCTTCAAGCTTGAGGTGTTAAAATAAAGCTCTGGGATGCGTTAAACTGCAGAAAATCCCACTTTTAAAAGGGCTAACACACAGGAACACATCAAAATCCATGCACACAACAGGATGCCTGAACACACACAAAAGGGAGGTTAAATATGTTGAGACATATTTAAGACAAAGCAGTTTATTTAACTATTTAATTATGAAAAATACACCAACAAAAAAAAAAAACTAAGAATTGCATAATTCCCTTTAGTACCTCCATAAGAGGACTAACTAGCATAAGAGAGTTCAGTTTAGCAAGCTAGGCTAGGCTAAATTAAACTCTCTATTTCACTCTGTCTCTCTTTCAGGCATTGTTTTAATTCTTCAGGTATACTAGTAGTTCCCAATTCCAGACCTCAGAATCCTATGCCCTGCACATTTTCATATTTCCCTGCACTCAACATAACTCAGCTCGTGAAAGGCTTGGTAATTACAAAATTCCGCACTGGGATTTAAGAGCCACTGGTATATTACTGAAAAGTAAATGTCAGACATTGTACCATTTGCACATGAACAGGACATTCGGGATGGTAGCGGCTGCTAGAGTTAATTTATGTCAGATTCAGCACTACGGCATTTCATTTCCCATTTACAGCATCATGTATGCACAGTGAACCACTTTGACCATCCAACAGTGACCTGTGTTGGTTACATGCTGGAGGCTATGGGTTCTTCGCCTCCCCATGCTGAGTTCAGAGATGGAGCAGACCTGCTGTCTCTCTGGAGACAAAGCTTCTCTGAGCTCCTTCACAGCAGGGTCCTTTCTTTCTGCTGTGAGCTGGAATAAGACTAAAGAGGCCACTGCTCAGTCTGCAGATGCCATCTTGGCTCTAGGAAGCGCCATAGACTTGGGTGTGAAATTGAGTATGTTTCGGTCCAGATGTCTAGAACTGACATTATTCATCCTGGAAAGGGACTGCATACAGTATATAAAAAAGTACACCATAATTCTTATGGGTTTATCTGTTTGGATTGAGAGACTAAGACACTGTTAATCCATTTCTTTTCGAAGAAGGCAAGGAGAAGTTAGGACCTAATAGGCTGATATCTTGGCGTGGCCATCAACGTGGTAATTACGGGGCATTGAGCCATAAGTAACATTCATTGGTGTCTTTAAAGACTTGCCAATTGGCAGCCCAGTGATGGCCATGTTTATAAGAGGATGATCTCGAGTGACCAGATTTAGGCTTCGCCGCCTGAAGCCTCAATCTGAGGGAGGGAGGCGCCCGCCCAACGCTTTGACTAGAATGTCCCGATTTTGTCCGCTGATGTATTTTCAGTTTCGGGTACCAGACGGTGCTGTCGGCCACGGTAATCTGTCTGTGGCAGGAAGGAGAGAGAGAGAGTGAGAAAAGAGGGAGTATATCTATAAAAATATTTTACAGCCAAACACAGTAACCTTCAAAGGGGCCAGCAAACATTCTTAGTGATCTTAGTCAATTCCAATTCTCTCAGATAGCGAATGAGAAAAAGACTGGTGTAATTTCAAACAGTTCTACACATTTTGTAAATGATGGTTAAAAAAGATGGTATGGTATGGTATGGTAACATAAGCTTCTTTAGTACTAGCAGTGTTACAGCCATCTGTGGCAAGTGTGTGTGGCTCTGATTATGACTGTCGGCAAACCCACCTGACTGCTTATCTCTTTATGATTTTGATTAGGAATAGAGTTGAAAACAGAGCAACGAACCTCAAGCCAGTCTGCATCAACCAGACCCAAAAGCTTCAGTTTTGAAACCAACTCCATTGTGGAGAGGATGATCTCAAACAACCAGATTGAAACTTTGGCAAGAGGGAGGCACCCATACGATGCTTTGTCTAGAAAGTCTCGGTTTTGTCCAAAAGGGAGGCGCCGGTCCGACGCTTTGGCTAGAAAGTCTCGATTTTGTCCGCTGATGTATTTCCACAGTTTCGGTTACCAGACGGAGCTGTCCGCCACAGTAATCTGTCTGTAGCAAGGGCAGGAGAGAGTGAGTGAAAAGAGAGAGTAAAAAAAAACTAATTTTACAGCCAGGACACAGCAACCTTCAAAAGAGGCCAACAAATATTCTTAGTGTTAAACCAGACACAAACCGGCCTGTTTTGAATTGCGGTTCCTTCACAGTTTGTACCTTCATGCGTTTAGGTCTTTCTTTCACCAAGTGAAATGTTTGAAGATTGTAGATATAACAGAAATAGAGCTTGGCCACTTTTTAAAGACCCCCTCTACTCAAAAAACATGTTTTTTAAACAGTTATCTTCTCTTGGATGGCTTATTATGATTATATAGATTGGTATTTGTTTGATTTGTATTTTATCAAGTTGTTTCCCTTTTTTTCATTTAAAACAGAGACTTTCACAACACTTCTATTAAAAAAACGGTTTGTGGGGAGCTACGTATCAGCGTAGTTTTGTACTTAGTTTTGAATCTATCATGGTCCATTATTGTAGTGGGGGAGGGTTTTTATGGCACTGGGGCGTTTTATCAATTTGCATAATCATGCATATTCATATATCCTCTCATTCTTAATGAGTGTAAAGTTTTAGAGATGTTCCTATGCCATTTTTAGTAGTTTCTTTGGCATAAAAATAATACATTAAAATATGTTACAATTTATTATTCAACGCAGATTTTTTAAAAATCTTTTAAATTATGACTTTAGGGGTACTTTAACAGTTCCATGATTTGATTATTTTTATCTGATTTATTGACCTTAGCTTATATATAGGATTTTCAAACAAAGCTATTAATTGGTTAGGTTTATACCATGATGAAGTCTGTTTTTGCAGTAATCTGCAGTATAAGATGGACACAATGTAACTGTTGATGTTAACGAAGACCGTAATACATTATTCAGGGTCTCACCGAGGAGGCTCTTAGTATGGAAGGCAAAACCAGACGCCCGTTATTTCTCCATGATTACGCAAACAAATGAAGCTTGGTTAAATCCTCTGTTTTGGGTCAGATCTGAGGAATTGCTCACCAGAAAGAAGACCTGAGTCTAATAATTATATAAATACAATTGCACACTGAGATCTATAAGAACATTAATGTGTAAACTTTGTTCATTTCTCATTTTTCTGACACTTAAAACTCTGCATTGGTTCATGACTAAAAGCATTATAAACTATGGGTCAGTAACAGTGGCATCAACTTATACAGTAACAGGATGAATGAGAAAGTCATTGCTTAGTCACAAAGTCTTTTAGTTCCTGGAGCCACAATGGCCAAACAGCACAACACTCTTTGAAGCAAAGGGTCAGAAAAAATGACCATGACCTAGAAGGCCTACTTGCTTTTTGGCTCCAAAGCAAGTCACTTAACGCCACCTTGCTCCAGGGGAATTGGGTCAAATTCTGGTTGAAACTCAGAAGTATCAGTGAAACAGAAATAACAGTTGCCTGTAGTCTGATTTGATCAGGAAGGTTTTTACCATCAGTATCAGGTTGCGCTGTTTTGCCAAAGCACATGCTAAAACATAGCTAAGTCTCTTTTTGGAGAAGTCCAGCATTTCTGTGTAGGCTTGACCTCACCTTGGCGGTCAGGGGGCCTTGCTAATCCTCACAGCCTTATAAAAGCTTCTAATTTGTCAAACAGACCATTTTCTCTTACTTGTAAATAAAGCAGAGGCGCAGAAGAAAAATCAGATTACCAGCACCTCACATCCAGCGCTCTACCACATTCATCGCCAGCTTAATCCAGTTAAGATCATGAAAAGGTCCCCAGACGTCTCCTGAAGTCGGCTTATGCGCGCAAATGAAATGTGGCTAGCGCTTTTGTTCTTGCCTAACTCGCTTAATTAACACACACAGGCTAGAAGGTTACATAGTGTTCCAACAAGGGATTTTTCAGATGTTTTGTCTCAGTTTTATATAAACGACAGTTTAATAATTACAATATATTAATGCCAATTAGTATTAATTAATGGTAACTGAGAGGGTAAGGCCATGTGGGGGTGGCAATAGTAACAAGCCAATCAAAGCCCATCATATTCTTGAACTGAATGCATCATTCCCAGCAGAGGTAATTATGTCATGCGCCTCCTGGGGATTTTGAGGCTTTTTTTTTTTTTTTAACTAATTATAGCAAGGAGCTCTGCAGAACATTACTGATTCACCAAGATCCTCTGGGTGTATGTTTGGCCAAGGGAGATAACCAGGGTCTGAAATAAACACACGCCACCTGCCAAATCTGGGTAAAATTCTGCTGGTGGCAGATGAAATCATCCACCACCTTGGCAAGCAGATTTTTTGTATAATTTGAATATATAATTGTTTAACAAAACATGTTGAACATCTATGATTGGATATCAACAAATTAAGAATAACATTAGCTCATGTATAAATTGTGTCAGTGCTAGCTTACAATATGTGGCACCATTATCCAAGAATGAACCCTCCAGAAAACAGACAAGACATTGTGGATATTTCAGTGAAAAATTAAGAATCAGAGACGAAGGAGAATGGCGTGATTTAAGCAAAACCGATGTGCTATAAAGAAAAAAAATTAAAATTTTGATTATATAATCAGTGTCTTTTCCATGTTTTCCTCCTGGATTTCAGAAGCTTCAGTTACAAACTCTCATTTACCTGCCACAGTGACAGAAGGGTTTATTTCAGACCCGGGAGAAATTCTGTATAGAAAGGGATTATATTGTGTTTTAGTTTATTCATTAATGCTCAAATCTTGCATGGATTAAATTGTTTAGATAAATAGCTTGAACAAGGCTCCTTCCTTGGCACAGGGTTTGCACAAGTTGCTTGACGTACTTGAATTTAGCTTTCTGAAGTATAAGTACCGGAAAATCTGGAAAATTGCCCTTTTTGTTGAAAAGTGCTTAAAAGGTGCTTAAAAGTCTGAGAGCACATTGAAAATCTGGAATTTTTTTCATTGCCACTGTATTGCACTCTAAAACGCTTTGCCAAAACTGGATCAGTCGTATCCAAAGCACGATCAGGCAGACCAAAAGTGACCACACCATCAGAAAACCAACACATAAAGCGTTGTTCACTGAGAGAGAGAACAGCAACTTCATCACAGATACAGAATGTGCTGAATAAAGAACGAGAGACTCCAATCA
>JAOUQW010000028.1:2412019-2426042 GCA_028565825.1 Olivaichthys viedmensis | reverse complement strand
TGCATAATTCCATATGTGTTATTTCATAGTGTTAATGTCTTCATTATTATTCTAAACTAGTAGAAAATAGTAAAAATTAAGAAAAACCCTTCTTTGAGCCAGGGTGTCCAAACTTGTGACTGGTAGTGTGTATTTCTGTTGACTTTGTATTATGTTTTGAATTCTTGGCTTGTTGGATACACCCACATTTCATTTAACATCTTTAAATCCTTTTTATTTACAGATAAATTGTAAAATAGAGGTATTTTATTTTTTCCATTTAAAAAACATGGGGGATGTATCCACTTTATAGAAACGTTAACCCAACATCGGTCTGTATTACATTTGATCATAGCATGCAAATCTTCCTCTCTGTAATTGACTTTATGTAAAGACTCTGAGATGTCGGACATGGAGGCTTTGGAAGCGCCCGTACATTGGCTCGCTGTTTACTGAATAACGAGTGTTTTGGGCAGGGTTTTGTGTGGGTGCGTTGGCAAAGTCTCTGCTGCTTATAACTGGTGAGGGGAGTCTGAATAAAGCTGCACACACTCTCTGCTCACTGGGGGGGTCAGGACAACATCCAACACTGGAGGCCTCGCACATCCAACCACAGCAGCCAAAATGAGTGTGCCTGTTGTTACTAGTTGGTGTCAATCATAACTGCTTTACTGTGAAAACAGACAGCTGGACTGACAGACTCATAGCCACAGCGGGAAGCTACTGGCTTGCGCTACTCTGACTTTATGGAAAATACAGTTACCATGACATATACTGCCTTGCGCCCAGTGTTCTCTCAATAAGCTCCGGATCCACCGCAACCCTGACCAAGATAAAGCAGTTACTGAAGATAAATGAATGAATGACATGTACAGTAACCAAGCAAAACCCAGAACTTCTCAATGATAGCTTTTGTTATTAGTTTATCTTTGCCTGAGCTGCTCAGCTCTTCTCAGTCCTTTAGGCCTGAATGGGGTATATATTCATTTCTCTGGTCTCTTGGTTGCCCATGCTCGCTCCATTGCTTTTGATGCCTTTTGAAAAACATTTATGTTATCGTGCCAGAAAAGCCCGCCGATATACCAAAGCACGTCTCTCCACGAGATTGAAAAGCCTCTGGCCTCAAGCCTTCCACCATCCTATTCACAAACACCACAACACTGCAAATGGGGGATGCATACATCACGAAGGAGAGTTATAATTCATAGAAAAGGAGAGAAGAACATAATTTAGCTGCAGCCTTTCTCAGATAAGCCTGTTGAGATACCGACGGTCGTGATCTGAAACGCTTTATGAAGTGTCTTTAAAGAAAAACAACAGCACTATATGTATTTAAACATCAGGGAGAAATTATGCGCTCAGACGTACTGTGTTTAGGGACGTACAAGGGCGGATTTGATGAGGCATATAAACTGAATATTCACTTGGTTTGCAACATTAATTAAAACAGGCTTCATTTTCATTTACTCATTGTTTGAGGACTCAACAGCGATCTTAAGCTGTGTTCAAATGTACACTACATATTATTCCTCGTAGGAGTATGCATTATAGTAGGCAGTTTGTGAGAATTATCATTTGATAGGTAATACTACACAGTCTTGTGACTAGCTGTCAGTCAAATTCACAGTCAGTTACTCTCAGAATGACGGAAGACTGCTTCAATTATTTAGTCACTGTATTCAAAATGTGTTAACTTTTAGTACTTAAAGCTTTAAGACAGTCAGAAACTGATTTTGTCTTAATTTGGGAACAGGACTGCAATGAAAATATAGAATATCCAATTTCAATATCAATTCAAGTTTATTGTCATTATGCAATATGCGTTCCTGCTCTTCTTGGGCTTATCATACAGGCAGAGAAGTGTGCAAAAGTTATCCATAATTAGGAATGTAATGTAATGTCATGGCATCACATGTTAACGTAACTGTTAATAGTAACGTAACAGTAATGACTTAATTAGCATAAACTTTCTCTCCTATATCGAGTCTTAAGCTGCACCGGTCAAGAAATAAAGAGCTTTTTAAGAACAATTGAAGAAAAATACTAATATATAATCATTTCCTGAAATTGTTTTGTTTATATAATAATAAATCTATACATAAAAGTACACACAGAATTACCCATAAAATGAATTGAACACAAAAATATTCAATGAGATCGGACCTGGATGTCACCGTTGCCTTCTTCGCTACACTTTTCCGGCTTTCATTTTGAAAATGAAACAACCACATTGCATTGTGGGATGCGGTACATTACAAAGTTATCTCTGCCCGCATACATAGAGATTCGGACCAGGTGGTACGTCATCCGGGTGTCTTTGACATACTGGAAATATTCATTTAATGCGTAGTATGGCATTTTAATATTTGACAACAACAAAAAAAGCAAGTTTCCACCAACTGACCAGAAGAAAGTGTAAAAAGAAAGGAAGCAGAAAGATCCGAGGAAGCAGCAACTTAAACACAGTAGATGAATGAAGTGCTAGTGCACAGCAGTGATCACTAAATGATACAGGAATGATACCTAATAATACACACTAATACCAATAAGAGGAAGGAATAGGAGGAAGCTTCAGATTAAAACAGATTTGCGTTGTTATTATAGTTGAATTGACTAAATTCACATTGCAATACCAGATGGAATAACTGTCAGCAGCCTGAGCTATTCTCTAATTGCACATTTTGTGTAGTCTACAACCACACAGCACAAAAGACTAAAAGACTGAAACCATGGCCTGCTGTCTGGCCTCAAACGAATGGGATATGCATATTAATTCTGTGCCGTTTTTTTGGCTTGGAATCAGTGTCGCTAATTGTTTTCATGCCATCTAGCAAACAGCTAGCACTTTCTCACCTGCTTTGCACGGGAGTAGGTGAGAAACATTTGTTTCATAAACACTTACCCACATTCACAGAGTACAGGGTAATTGGATGACGACACGCTTACCGTACGTTCCTAATGTCATTGAACCGCGCCAAATGAGTCCACACAGGAAAGATTTTGAAAACCAATGTGACGATTGACCAGACCAAGCCTGTATGGACTCCTGTGCATGAAGATTTATTCAATAAGCAATGGACAAAAATAGGCTGCCCGAGTAACTAAACAGGAAGATTCAAAACCAAATCAGACTAAACGAAAATAAGATGACTAGAAGTATGTACTTAACAAGAGAGTGACGAGAGAATAGAGAAACAACATAAACCAGGAAATCAACCAAAATCTAACCAAATACGGAACTCAATCAAACCCATAAGTAACCAATTAAAAGAAAAACAAGACAAGATTCAGGAGTAACTGCTTTATGTTGACCTCTAGAGATACGAGATAACAAACAGACAAGGATAACTATTACCAAAAAAACTGGCAGAGAAATCATACACAGGATAACGACATGATAAGTCAAGATGGCAGAAACACAAGGACACTGGAAAGGCTTCACGTCAAGAGTCTTTTAGGCTGTCCTTTATATACAGTCCATGATTGGCACTCTGAACGACGGGCGTTAGTAATCCGGGGAGGCAGAGCTTTGGGTGCTCGTTGCTGGGGACAGATTGGTGACACTCAAACCGTTTGCCCTAAACATTTAGCTCCTAATTTGCGTCTGCAGTGATGTGGGATTCTCACTTGGTGCGTCGACCATTTCGAGAAATTCAAACTGCAGCGGCCTCTGATGGCTCCGCCCCTTACTCTACAAAGAGCAGACTGCGACCGGCGAGCGCAAAAAGTGTCCAGTGTCAAGAACAGTTGTTTGGTTAGTATTTTATGGCGGTTCTAGCACATCATGTGGGTATTAATAGTACACTAGATCATGTTCAGTTTCCCAGTGTGAAATAGCTAGTGCACTAGAGACATAGCTAGTGTCTTAATGGAGTCGACATTATGCCCCTGTTGAAGACACTGAATCAGACTAATTGTCCACATAGCATGTTTATCAAGCAGTTTGGCTGTATTAGTGCTGCTGCCTGTGATTTGGATAATGAATGTTTGTTATTTGCGATAATAATGACTTCAGTGATGCTCATGAGGTCCTTTTAGCGACTTAATTAATTGACCAAAGAAAATGTCAAAGGATCCTCTCTCTCTCTCTCTCTCTCTCTCTCTCTCCACCTTCATTTCCCTCAACATTTATTCCTCTCTCTCATTTCCTCTCTCTCATTTCCTCTCTTTCTTTCTTTCTTTCTTTCTTTCTTTCTTTCTGCATTGTTTGTGTTTGCTCCAGTTTGATGCATGGGTTTGGGGCGTCGCATGAAGTTGTTATCGATCAGCGGCGTCTTGCATTTTTCTTACCGAGAGAAATGATTCGCCCGGCGTCGTGATTGTTCCCGCAGTGGCTGCCTCTCATTAGCCGCCAGACAGCGGTTGTCTGAAAGCATCTTACCCTGCTGCAATCCTCGGAGAAACAGCATGGGGGCCCAATGATGATTAATTACCAAAGCCTGACGAGTTTGTTGTCAGCGTGTCGGCGAAAAATGTAGCATGCGGCGGAAACTCTTGACTCTTTAGCAAGCTGCTTACAGACGAATGATGGCAAATCCAGTGAGGTTTCAAAACCGGACGTCAGCAGTGTAATCGATTTTAGGTGTACATTTTAATGTACTTTGATAAAATAAGGCCCATCAGATTTGATCTGGTGGCTCGTTGGTTTGTTTTGTCTCACATCTCTTGAGATTGTGTAATTCCAAAGCTGCGACTGTTTGATATTCTCAGAGACCTCGGTCGATGCTTGTTGTGACATGGCATTGCGTTAGTGGCAGATATTTGACATGCAGTCAAAGCAAAAAGGGCGGGCAAGGCAGCATTGCTGTCTTCGTGCTCGCTTCTGTCACATTTTAGACTGCTTAGGGGTAGGGGTGGAAAAATTCAACGATTCGAATCGAAACTTGATTGGTGCTGTCAAAAAGACACACTGTTAGATGTTACATTTTTGATCTCGGTACAAGCAACGTAAATGTTCCATCGAATGTACAACAGTGGTCCTTCAGGTCCAATTATGTACCTTAATGCCATTTCTCTACAATTATGGTTCTTATACTAATGGAACATAGATTCACCCACATTTACATTAACATTTACAGCATTTAGCAGACGCCCTTATCCAGAGCGACTTACAGAAGTGCTTTGTAGTCTCCATCAAAAAAACATATTCTCACATATATATTCTCATAAAATATATTCTCATATTCGACGAGACGTATTAAAAACTTTCACTCTGAGTGAAATCTGGATGTCCCACTAACATCGGTACAGGCGTATTTTTCACGTCTTGAGAACAACTGTGCTGGGAAAATGTATCCGTCTTTGTAATATAAACACTACAGCAGCCTAGAATGGTCAGGTCTAAACTGAAACCTACTCCTTTGAGCTCCAATACTGTTTTTAACACCCCCTCATCCACTTCCCCTCACGATCTGGAAGTGCATAGCAATTACTTCACACTAGTGGCAACTTGCAGCTCAAGGGAAGGAGTGTGTACTTTGTGTACTTTCCCTTGGCAGCCAAAACAACAGTTGGAGCGATTTCATTGACGATGTGTACAGTCCATTTCCTCTGAACTATTGCTGTGTTCATGACAACTGGTAATTAGGAACTTCCTACCTCCCACCTCAGACCTCAACTGTTGGACTCCAGAAAACTAAAAACTACTCTCAGAGTAAGTTAATAATTATTTGGCTTCTGTGCGGCTATGAAAAGAAAAAGAAAGAAAAAGACACCCAAGCAGAGTTGTTTGGTTAGTACCTTATTTTGATAAAGGACGTTAAATGTAGGCTATTGGAATTCACCATTAATAAAAAAAAATAAAAAAAACCTATCCTCCTGTATTTTTACAAACTTCAAAGCATAGAAACTCAAAAGTCTGCTTTAAATGCTTAAAACAAGCTTCTAATTCTTGTTCTTACTTTGCACTATGGGAACAAACAAAAACAGATTCAAGTCATGCATGTTTTATTAAATACATTGCCAATATAAAGCCAAGTAGAAAACAAAATCCATTATCCGTTGTTCTTTTTAAAAAACGTAGTGATGCACCATGGGTACATCTAATTCCGGTTTAGAAAAATTAGGGTCACAAAAACAAACGTATTGTTCAGACAGAAACGTGGAATTCAGCATTACAGAACCAAAGTACATATTAAATGAACGCGATTGTTATTCTGATGTTGTTCACCCACAAACCCTGAATAATTAGCCCGCACGATCCTTAATCCACTGTGGAATAGCGTCTGTGTTTGTTGTCCCCCTCTGACTTATTAATAATGCATCATTGTTTGAGAATACAAATTGAAATCTGACTCAGTCATAAGATGCAGCGTGTGTGTGTGATATGCATGGAGTTGTGCTGTATTTACACAGCTCTTGTGCGCTTCAGATGGGGTCCAACACCCTGTTTAGAGGGGGCTTGTATCCAAACACACTCACACGCGCTAGAGTCACAGCAGGAGTCGGGGAACTGAAAATGTCAACCAGCGGTGCGACAGGCCGTTACTGATTCCCCTGGAGACCCCCTCAGTGGGGGGACGGTATTAACACACATGCAGACGCACACCAGATGTTTATTCAAATGCATGACGTGCGGATTTCCATATGAATGGCGAAAGGGAGAGAGTCATTAAGATCAGCTTATATGAAACGACCCACTCGGTCCTGCCCTGGCTTTTTGTCATGCTAATCACCGTTTCTGGACAACACACACACACACACACACACACACACACACACACGCTCACCTGGGCAGTATGTCCGTGATTTGTTTTGTTTGTTTGTATTATCCGTCCTTAGCTCCTCCCTTTTTTTTATCCGACACCGTCGTGCTGTCCGGAAATGGTTTGTTTTATGTTCTGTGAAGACCTGGAAGAACATATGAGGTTGTTTCTTAATACCAAAGAAGCGACAAGTTATCTTGTAAGAACTCACCAATGGTGGCCATGGACATGAGAACCGGGAGCACTCCTGAAATCCTGTATGAGTCTGGGACGTGCTGCAGATTAGCATACGTGCTGGAAACTACCAGCTTCATGAGCCATGACACAGGTTGCCAAGTTACAAACACTGCCGATGGTAATTAGCTAGCTAAAGTTATCACAGGAGGTTATTGCTAGCTAGCAACTTGGCCAACTGACACCTTCTCCTGACAAAGTTAGAACAACCCTCCATATTAGGAGCTGCTTGTTCCAAATGAACAAATATTCGACAACTGTATTACTAGGTTTTCATCTGATTTGTTTTACAGAATCAGATTTGAACCCCCCCCCCCCAAAAAAAACCCAGTTAAAATAAAAGATAAAAAGTTATGAGCTGCTTTGTCCACCATCACTAAGTAGTCACAATGAATTATGGGTCTTTTGATTCACTCTCTTTGGTCAGTCACCAACCAATCCATCTACAATATTTTAGCCCTGGGTATTTTAGTCCTTTAATGGTCTAGCCAAGAAAAAAAAAGACTTCTTTGCACGTCTTAGTTTCTCAGTGCAATAATAACAACAATGTTTTTTTATCTGGCTGCACATTTTAATTTTATTAAAATTTTTATTTTTATTTTTTTATTATTGTGAGCCTCTACATCTGTCTATTAATGGTGCATTTTAAACATCCTGCATAGATTTGTATAATGTATAATTATATAATTTTTTCATACATATCTCATTTATATATATATATATAAAGAAAGTATTAAACCTGATAAATAAAACATTTTTGAAACGACATGAATAAATTATTTTTTTATTTAAAATAAATGAAGAGAAATTGTATAAAATGCATAAAAATACCAAAATGTCTTTGCAACAGCACAACAGTTTCTTTTTTTAATAGAAATACATAAAATAAAATAAAAAACTAAAGGAATTCTTTTTTTAAAAGACAAATTAAAGAAATATTCTCAGCCCAGTGTTTGAGATGGCTCAACAAATTTTTCAAATAGATATCCTTACCAAAAAAAAAAAATGCTCTCCCAAATGTTTGAACAGAACATTAAAGGAGTACTTGTGTCCTTCGGTATTAGAATCAAACTTGGGCGGTGGAGGACGAGCAATAATAAATAAGGACGCATACCCCGGGTTAGAGGCGTGCTAGTCTTGCAAAGCAGATATCTAGCTATCGCTAGCGAGTATGGTAGTTTTCGTCACCCAGCATGGCCAAGAACCACCTACTTTAACTGAATGATGCCATTTGACTGACATTGCAAACGACCAACCACAGACCTTTTTTTTGACGTTTAGGGGGAGACCATTGGGAAAATGGGGCTACAAAAAAACAAATCCGCAAAGCAACAACCTAGAAACAGCATGGTTTAATATGGAAATTCAGTGTTTAAAAGTTTCTTTCCTCCTCAGATGGCCAATGAGATTGTAGCGCTCAATATTCTGATAGTTGTGGCCAGCTAAGTGTAAAATATATATCAGAGGGCCTATGGCCAGAGCCTCTAAGGCTGAGACTACAGTGCATGAGACAGTTGGACCAACACTCATTACACACTCCCTGTTTTGCGCCTCATCCATTTTTTTTTTAGTACCACTGGTGCAGTACGTCTGACCCGGGTTTACACGCTTTAGCTTTTGTATGACTTAAACAAATGGACTTATCACTCAATTATTTAAAGTCTCGCGGCTGGTGCTTGCTGTAGCGCCCGGAGCATTTGAGCCCACCGTAATTGGCGCTTTAGTGTCTCGCCCCGGGTAGGAGAGGAGGGGACTGCAGTTTAATGGAAATCGTTAGGGCTTAATTAGCAGAATACGCTACAGATAAAGCAGCAGCACGGCTAATGACATATTGATGCTGACGTGTAGTACACACACACACACACACACACACACAACGCCCTCCACACTGGCAATTTAAGAAAGCAGGGTGAGATTTTCGCAGAGTTCTGCAATGCAAAGACTCTGTGTGGAAGAAGGGGTCAGGTTTAAATTGCATATAGTTCCTTTGTAATTTAATCTGGAAAAGTTTTCATATTGCTCCGGAGATTGGTGAGTTTGAGCAGAAACACATGAGCTTTGTATTTCGCCAGTGTTTGGAGGCTACGCTCTCAGCTCCGAGCCAGTCACAGTCTCGGGATATCGATCCTGCAGCACTCACTAAAATCTGTGGGAGGCCTGAACGGAGAAAGGATTAAATGCTTCCTCCTTTCATCTGGTTTGATGTGCGCTCTGCGTCGCAGAGAGCAGCATTTAATGGTTCAGAGAAAAGAGGGAGTGTGAACTCCAGCTGCGAAGAGGAGGCAGATTCCATGTGTGTGTGTTTGTGCATGTGTGTATACAGAGCTTTGTACATGCATGGTTAATAGAGTATTTAATTGAATTGTGTGAGTAGAGCAAATTAAACGTCTTTGCTATGTGACAGAGGTCAGAGAGAGAGAGAGATCTATGGACAGGTACACAGATAGTGCAAAAGTTTGCATACTCTTGGGACAAAATGAAAAGGACGAAGCAATTTAACCCCTTAAAGTCTAAGTTTATTATTCAATTATTCACCTTAAAGCATGTTATTTAGTATTTACTATGAATTATTCAGTAACTACAATGAAACTAATAGGAAAAGGTATGGAGTTACAAGAGTGAGGGATTTAAGTCTGGATCCGCCGACAGGTCCTGGGATTTTAAGGGGTTAAAGGGTCGTTGCATCTTTTTCTGTTGATTTAGCCCTCTGTTTTGGATTGTTATCTTGTTGCAGGACACACACATGTATCACCTTTAATATCTTGGAAATCTATTTTGAATTTTTTCACCCAATAACCCAGGGAGATGCAAACTTTTGCACATAACTGAGAGATATACATATATATGAAGACAGGGGGTGATGGAGAGTTGAGTGCAAAAGTTTGTAAACCCCACAACAAAAAGACAAAGAGAATTCATTTACAGCAACAAGACAAGTTTTTCTGTTGATTATACCTCTTGTTTTGGATTGTTATCTTGTTGCAGGATGACATTTTATTTTTAACATCAATTTTCTTTTCTTTTACCCTGAAGCCATGGAAACTTCTGCACTCAAATGTGTATATAGGTATATTGATAGACAGTATGTCTCTCAATAGATTTCTTTTTTTCTATATATTCTGTATATCTATTTACTGCTCTCTCTTTCTGTCTGTCTGTATATACGAACTGTATTTATATAATCACCCTCTATACACTCTCTTTCTCTATATACTGTATATCTCATGCATATCTCACACTAATGGGACAAAATAATAATAATATTATTATTATTATTATTATTATTATGTTTAAAACACCCATTAATTGTTTGTTTTTTTACATTTTGGAAATTATTTGTAAACCATGAGGGATGTAAACTTTTGTAATGCAAACTCAACTGCATAGAGAGAGAGACAGTGAAATACACAGAGAGACCGAATAGAGATACAATATATAGAACATATAGAGATACAGTGGCTTGCAAAAGTATTAAACCCCCCCCAGCATTTTTTCAGATTTTGAATTTCTTGGAAAGATTTGCAATAAAAAAAAACACTGACAGGAAAACTGTGTTTTTGTCATTTGTAATTCAGACAGATCTGATAACAAGGGGGTTGAATACTTTTGCAAGCCACTGTATATAATATAGATACAGAGATATTGAAATGCATCTCTCTCTCTCTCTCTCTCACTCTTACTCGCTCTCTCTTTATGCAGCAAAGGGTTGTTGTTGTTTTTATTTCCCCCCCCGGTCCATTCTCCTCCTTAACTTCATTCTCGTGTTGTGACAGGTGTGGCTGTGTGGCCCTCCGTCAGCATGAGCTGAGGGAGTCCGACAGAGCCACACTTGGGGGGGATGGAGGGATGTAGGGGATGTGATGAGAGCGGTGGTGCTTACCTGCATCCCCTGTCTGTCACCTCGTGATGGAGGTGAGACACAGAGATGTGGTTAGACTGTCAGACGCTTGCACAAGTGACCGGTTTACACCAGTTTAGAGCGAAAAACCCAGGGCCATTCTGTTATCCGCTGTACGTGACCTCTCCCTCTCTCTCTGCGTCTCTGATAGACTCTACATTGACACGTTTATACGTGTAAAACGCACAGACATTGTTTACCTTCTCCTCAGATCTCTTCTCGCTCTGCTTTTTCTCCTTTCTTTCATCGCTGGCGTATTTGTCGCTCTGCTCCGTCTGTCACTCAGCCGTTTTAGCTTCTTCGACATGACGTCTCCATTCCGTCTGCGTTTCTGGGCCTCTCCGCTCATCGTTCGTGCAATGCATTCTAAATAACTTTAGTTCTCACTGTGCCAGTACGGTTTCACATGGTTGTGGCATCTCGCTTCGATTACGCATCAATCGAGTCGATTTTGGACATCTGACAACGGTGTGTGGTCATCATTTTAAATAGGGGAAACGCATTTGTAGAGGAAAAGCCAGATAGAATGAGATCAATAAGTAATTTTCCTGGTGAAATGGGACTCTCCATATCTCAGCATGGATCTGTAGATCTTTAGCAGTGCAGCATTTGTTTTTATTACTCCGGTTCCTTATTGAGGAACGCTTTATTTCCGAGATGAAAATAAATGACGTTAGAGGATTTAAAGACTTCATGCTTTTCGCACTCGACATCAGCTCCCATCAGGTAAGCTCAGCAGCTACTTCAGGGAAAGTTTGGAGCGGATTTATATTTCCAATCATCTCCTGGCCATCCCGGATGATAGATGCATGGCTGTACACTGTAACCTGCACTGCTCAAATTTAGCCCAAACACATCGAGCATGACTACTCAAATCCAATCACACACTAATCTCCAGGTTTCCATCATGTTTTGGGACTCAGCAGAAAGGATCATCCTCTTCTCAAATTCATCCCCCAGATCTTTCATTTTGGCTGCCTTGGGATCAGAACACAGCTGTTGCTTTCTGTTTAGGGTGAAACGTGTAGCAGGGCCTAGGTAATCCGTTCAAGAACACAGAGAGACAAGGGCACCATTACATCCTTCTGAACAAGGGCATTACATTCACCTTCACTTGTTCGCCAGACCCGTTTATCAAAAGCGGCTTACAAGTAAGACAGAATCCATTCCAAACATACAAAATTTATTTGGCTTTCTAAAAGGGTTCTTCGGTTTTTGCCTCTGGGGGGGACCCCCCAAAGGATAAGTAAGGGTTCCAGGAGAACCCCTCTAGGAAGCCAGAACCCGTAACCATCCAAAGAAGCCATAGAGTAACCATTTTTTTCTAAGAGTGTAGAGCTGAGAAGTTCAAATGACATTATACTTAATTATACAGATACGGTGGATAGAGATTAGTTTGAAAAACGCTAAAGTATTCCTTTAAGGCTTAAGGTCCTTGGATTTGAACTCACAACCTTTTTCAGTTATATACATCCTTTACCAATGAGTTACCACTGAACTTTTATACTTTTATCTTTTATTGTCAGATTGGCAGAGACAAGAAGTATCTTACTGCACAATTACTTATATTATATTTAATGGAGCAAGCTGGTAGGTATTGTTTAACACCTCCGCTTAACTAAGACACTTAGGAACTAAATATAAAACATTCATAGCACATACAGTATATACACAACACTTCATATTTAAATAAATAAATGGTTGCTTACATGGTCTTCTCCGGAGAGTAATATTAAAACACTGCAGTCGTTAAACCTTCATGACAGTCGGTGTGAATGAATAACGTCTTATTTTATAGGGCACGATATATATATATATATATATATATATATATATATTTACCCAGAGATTAATGAGGAATGTGATGGTTGTATACAATCTCACGCCAACACAATGCCAATGTTCTGGACATGTCCCAAGCTATCAGGTTATTGGTCATACTTTTTTGAAGTAATTTCAGAAGTACTGAATGTTCATCTACATCCATCAGCAGACTGAACTAGCTTCAGTGTCCCTAGTAAGCGTGATATATTCACTTCAAAACAATTGGACATTCTGGCATTTACTTCCCTTCTAGCTCGCAGGAGAATCCTACTGCTTTAGAAATCTCCTGACGTCCCCAAAACCTATTAGAATTAGAAAACGTGATGTATTTCCTCAAGTTAGAAAAAAATGTAATTTACCATTCGAGGATCAGTTAAAGAATCTTACATCACTTGGCAACCACTCATCATATTTTCACCTATAACTATCAGAGAACTATCAGGATGAATATGCGATTGCTGTTTTGGCTGATATGAGCGTAAGAAGATGCCAGGTTCTGCTCAGCGCTGTTCAGTTATACATTATCATACACAACGTAATCACTGCCAACCTGGATGCCATCCTGAAACCTCTAAGCATTCCACTTTCATTCACCTCAGTGGCGGCAGGCTGGCACTGCTACCACAGTGAGTTTTTTCCTCCACACGCTTTTTTAGCTGGAGGTCCTGGGGTTTTTTCAACTACATTGCTTATAAGAAAACTCGAATCCTGCTGCCAGTTTATAGAAACAACAGTTTACTTGCATGGTTGATTTCTAAAATGGCATTTTCATATTTGATTGCAGTGCCACCCCAGTTCTTGAACTACCCGTCCAACACGTATGCGTACGAGAGCACGGACATCGAGATGGAGTGCGCAGTGACGGGCAACCCCCAGCCCACCATACGCTGGATGAAGAACGGAGAGGTGGTCATCCCCAGCGACTATTTTCAAATAGTGGTGAGTAAGGGGAGGATCGGGGGGTGACAATACACAAATATACAGTACAATACCTACGATACTATGAGAAGTGTGTGATGATGTTAATATATTGCGATATCAATATCATATCGTCATATTGCCCAGTCCTAAGTGGTGTTTTGGTCATATGGTTGTCATACCATGAATTTGTCATACCGTCTCACACCTAGTGATTAAAAAAATGGTTCCGGAAAAAAAATTAATTTACACAATTTACACCAAATATGTTTTGTCTGATCGACTACATTTGGGGTAAAAGGTAAATTGTGTAAATAAATTTGTTACATTTATATAGTGCCTTTCTCAAACCCAAGGTTGCTTTACAGAGCAGCAAGAAAGAAAAAATAAATATATATATATATATATATATATATATACAGTCAAGCCGGAAAGTCTGCACACCCCTTTCACCTTCTCCACGTTT
>JAOUQW010000028.1:2380272-2402430 GCA_028565825.1 Olivaichthys viedmensis | reverse complement strand
GCGCTGCCCTCCTGAGTTTTGGCCCAACGCTAATATATGGCCATTGGTGCCACCATCCAATATAACACCATTGAATTTGAACAAGTGGTATCTCATGAACATGTACACTTCCTGGTACCACTTTAAAAAATCTAAGGGCAATTAAACAGGAAGAGATTCAGTGTATGCAAGCCTGGTTTGAAAACCCGAGTTGATAGATCACGTGCGATCAGAAGCCTATACATTACAGAAAAAGACACGCTGACCTCTTTTGAGGCAGCTGAAGGGGTGGAGGACTCATCACTGAGCAGTTTCTTATTCTGTATTTTTGTCTGATTAAACCATTTTTAAGTACTCATATTGTTTATACATGGATACATTGGCAAGACAAGACACATGTATGATAAAATCACACAAACATAAAAAACGGAAAAGACGACAAAGTTAATCTGATTTTGCAGCGAATCGACAATGGTAAGAAAAAGCTTAAAGTCAAAGAGGAAAAGAGTAACAGAATAAATGTTTTGAGCAACCTAGAATGAAGAAGCTGTTGGCCCTTCATGCCGAGGACAGAATTTTTTATGAATGGTACAGTCCTGCTGGAGAATACAGAATAACGTGTCAAAATTTATGTCTATGGTAATCACAAATACGCTACAGATGCTTAAGACAGAGATTAGGTTAAAGAACGGTGTGTTCCTTAAAAATAAATCCGTATCCTTGAAAAGGGACTGCGTATATCTTTCATTTACAAGTCAGTGCTGAACCAAACTACTGTTCAGTTCATCCTGCCATTTTGCTGCCTAACTCGTACGTAATGTGTGTATGTGTGTGTCATTCCTGAGCTAATCAGCAGCAGACTTTGAGAACGTGGCAAGCAGAGAGAAGATGCAGCTGATAAACAAACTAAAATTCTAAATAGCTTTCAAAACAGCTTTGATATATGAAGAAAAAAATCCCTTTAAATGCAGTAAAAATTTATATGATTTAAACAGAGATTATACTGTTTTTGTGCCTCAAATAATGCTTTTATGTAATAGTATTAAACTTTATTTAATTATTCTATTTAAAGTGTCCAGTCCAGTAATGATGAAAGTATAAGAATTCTATAAAAAACCCAGAATTGACAGGCAAAGACCTTACAGTAACTGGCTCTTTCAGAATCCTGGGTTGCAGTTTTATTTATTATAAATCTGCTTTAAGTCATGTATCATACTGGCTTCATTTAACTTGATATTGCTACGCAAGCAAGAATCGTGTAGGCTTATATTAGTTGCTCATTAGTCATGCGGTTGCTTTTTCTGAAATTCGTATAAGCCTACCACGCATGTATATCCTCAGCTTTGGTGGCCACCCTGTTAATGCCTTTGTACCCTCCTTGCCCCCCCATGAAAAAAATACTAGAACCGCCCCTTCTCATCTAAGCCCCTTATCAACTTATTTTCTTAATTAGCTTCTTACTATTAGCTTTAGCTTCTGTGGTGCATTTACTATTGGCTGCAAAAGAAAGAATGATGTTGGTCTTTTCAGTTTAGAGCTTTCTGAAAATAAATAAATAAATAAATAAAATTCTGCCTTTTTCTTCTAGGTGGCCCTAGCTAACCCCATGTACCAATCAGAATTAGCAATATGCTTACATCAGCTACATGCTTTACCCTAGAAACTTGGATAACACTCTTCCCGCTTATTCAGCCTCTTTATACGTGAGAGGCTGTAATCAAAACTGCATCTCGTTTGCATTTTTAGCGTTTTGTATACACCATAATTGTAGTGCAGCAGTTTACGTGTGTTCATGGTGAATAGTTCCACTTTGCGTTGGAGGCGATTGGAACAGGATTTAGCGAAGCAAGGACAGGAAAGCTTATTTTAAATCAGACACAATAAGCACGCCACGTCTGCACCTTAGCAATGCGATGCTATGCTAACCAGTGTAGCTTTTTAAACCAGCTAAAAGTGGCGTCATCATAGTGAATGAGCAGTTAAGGGGACAAGGGTCCTTCTCTCTGGCGGTGGTCACTAGCCCAGAGCCCTAACCACATAAGCACTGGCTAGTGTAACTTAATGCTCTGTATTTATTATTCATATTTCTCCCCGTATGAGTTGTAGAATGAGCGACCGGGTTTCTCAGGCCGCTAACATCGTCGGCTCCATTCAAGTCCGCTTTAATTAAATGTGTGTGAGGCCGCTTTCTATATTTCTCTCTCTCTCTCTCTTCCCTCTCCGCCCCTCATTTAATGAATCTCCTCCACCATATTTTCACATTAATGCGGCTTATCGTTTCATGAGAAACAAAAGCGCTTTTTGTCTCGGCCCACCCCCTCCGTTCTTTCTATTTTCTCCCCCTCTCTCTTTCTTTCTTTCTCTCTCTATGAGTATTTTGTGAACTGTCAGATCACAGCCGATAAGAGTTCGGGCTGTCTCCTGAGGGAAATGGATAGAATTTCTTTAGTAATGCAAATGGCTACGTCGTGAGTGACAGCAGAAAATCGGCTGCTGTTGCTACAGCCAAAAGCCTTGTGGTATCTCTCTTTCTTCATCTGTGTGTCTGAGTCTGTCTTTCTTTACTTACCTTGTATCTATCTGCAGCATCCTCGCTCCTTCTCTCACTTTTTCTACCTGTCTTTCTGCACCGTTCCCTCTTTCTCTTTCTTGTTAAAATACAAATCGATCCCTTCGGTAATTGCATATAAATTATTAACTAATAGCTTCCTTTTGACAGGTTTATGAAAAGGACAGAGGCAAAGAAGGAAAGAGAGAGAGAAATAACCTCTGGTGCGTTCTCCCGGTCTATCCATGCCATCTGACCCTCTCTACGGAATTCACTTTTCGCAGAGTGGGATTTTTAAGCTGGCCTTTTGTGCGTAAAGGTCTGATTTGCACATTTATTGTTAATCTATTCATTCAGCATTTTCATTACAAGCGTGCCGCTCCTCCAGATTCTTGCTCTCAAGAAATGTTAACATTGTACCATGCTGAATGGCGCCACTCCAGTTATTCACGCCTGAAACGCTACAGATATAAAACATTTGTTATTCTGTCACACACCGAAGCCGGGGTTTCGGCGCGCCACGCACGTGACATTGCACTCAAGTCTGAGGCACAACACAATTCCCGATACTCATAATGCTGGTTAACGATCTGTGCAGTATGCGACCAAAAATGTGCCAGCTGCACATGATTAATGGTTAATTAATCACCTCTTTTTTTCGGTGTCCAACCTGCTGTTACGTAGTCACTTGAACAAACTGCACATTTAGCCAAATGACTGAGGGTTCGCTTAGTTTACTGTTAAATATAAACTGTTCATCATATCGCGGTGAGGCCGGCAAATTGAACCGATGCCTCATTGCCTTCTCAATCGACTTATTGGGTTAATTGCTCTCTGCTACCCAATCCTCATCATTTTTCCCCAAAGCTGCTATACAAACATTTAGATGTATGACTCTGGCTGGAAAAAAATGGTAGCGTGTGCTAAAAGCTGCAGAAAATCATGGGGACTGCAATATCAGTGGTTAAAATCTGAGCAGATGCACAATATAAACAGTCAACATGACTACAGAGCAGGTTCTACCACTGAGGCCGTCAGTTAATTAAGTAATAATACTATATCCCAGGCCTACTGTATAAGCATATCTTATAGATTATAGACTATATGTGTGCGATATATAACTCATCACACCCCTAATGTAGAGACATTCGTTCATCTTCATTAAGCACCTTATCCTGATCAGGGTCGCGGTGGATCCAGAGACTATCCCTGGAACACTGGGCACATGGCGGGGAAACACCCTGAACGTGGCACTACCTGTTGCGCCTCTGTGCCTTCCCAATGTGTAAATGTGTAAACATGTTTTTTTCAATGAACAATCAGTGTTGCACTTTGATTACAACCTTTTGTTGGCATTAACATTAGTTTAAGTGAACGTTCAACAGGTCTCTTTTGAAGCCAAAGGGACGGATAGTCAAAATGGTCAGTTCCAGCTATAATGGGCCGACAAACGTTTGTGCACTTTACCAACCAGTCTGTTTATTGTGCAATGAAAGCGCGGCTAAAATAAAAGAAGGGACCAACATTGCTGGTTTTTTAAACACAGTCTCACGATTGCAAATTCATAACAATTTGCATTACTTAAGTCATTTAAAAAGATACGAGAGTTAAGGTTGGAGTGGGGCTAGCGAACAAAATCCAAACCACACTTGGCCGTTCCAATTTGTACAAATTTCTCATGAGATGAGGTCTGTTATGCTATATTATGGAACTTGTCTTGGCAAAGTATTTTCAGTGTGCATACACCATTTCCTATTTGGCCAACTTGTTAAGTTAAATCGTCCTGGTCTAGACCTTTTTTGTTGATTACTACCATCGTCCAGTCAGCTCAATCATATCCTACATTAGGACAAGGTGCCAGAAAGGCACTTAGTCACTTAGGCACTTTGCACTTGCCCAAATATCAGTCGGCAAACCCACCATTTTATTCATTCGAGCTCCAGAGCCTCTGTTTGACCTCTTATTCCTTTCCCTCCACTGCCATCTGTGATCACTTCAACGGGTTGACGGTAGCCTCCTCTGAAAGAGAATCCACGGATCAGATGAAAGTCTGCTCCCTCACCCTTATCGCCGTCCCGCTGACATTTAGGAGTCTCTGTTGCTTGTCAGGATCTCCGGATAAACGCTGGCCGTTTAAACTAATCTAGGACTGTCTTCCCTAAAAATGCCAAACGCAGACATTAAAAGGGAAACCTGGGAGATAGCGGGGATTTTATTTAACCTGTCTGGATGTTCGGTTCTGGGTCAGTCCCAGAAGTAGAAAAGTCTGACAAACGGCCGGGAAAACAAAGTGTGTTTGTCTGATTTTGGGAGGAGCAACATGGAGAGCCCTTTGGCACATCAGAGCGTAACAAAAGTGCTTTGGTGATTCAATGGGAATTGGTTGAATGGTGGGGAATGGTGGGGAAGACAAGCCAAAATTCGTTCGTCTGGAAAAAATGAAATACAAAGAATTCAGTGGAGTTACCTTGGGGTGAAGTGTTGCTTGAATCCCTAGAAGTGGTCCCTGGGTACAAGAGTGCCAATAACCAAAAAAAGATACTTTCAAGCGTACATTTTTGGACAGATACACCCTAAGGTCCTTCAAAAGATGGAGCTCCAAATACACTATGGTTCAATGCAGTCCCCTAGCCCACCGCACTTGCAGTGGGTCAATAAAGAATCCTAGGAGGCTTTTTGATTCCTTTGTTCTTTTGAGTTTGCCTCTTAGAGTCCTGTTTAGAAGGATGTCCAGTCCAAGGGAAGAGATTTTGTAAAGTTTGGTGTACTAAACACACAATCACGTTTTGAACACATTACTGTACAACCACTATTCCACTGCACTTTCTGCATTTCTGTACCTGTGGTTAGAGGTCTGCATTCCTAAAGAATGTCAAGGTACAGTTGCTCATAAGGTTCCTTCTGCGTCTGCGAATCTGCGAACATGTGCAGGTGTGGTACGCAGATGTTCACATGGGTGTCTGCCAACATACTTATACGTAGTGTGAACGTGTGCATTAGGGAGCAGTGTCGAATGTCCCAAACCAGAATGTACAGAAACCGAAAAGTTTCACGTTTCATTATTGTAGAGAGATGCGGATGCGATAAAGAAGAATTTGGTTGTTTACGCTGTACTTGAGGATTATTTGTGGCAATATTACGATGAATACTGTCTTGCTTTGCCTTTCATTTTTCCATGCATACTACCTCAGAACTTTCACCCAAGGTCTTCCCTTCTCCCACCAAGAATTCTGTCACTTTTGTTTTTTGTAATGTTTTGAAGACAGGTTGTACAAATGCTTATAATGTCACGCCTCATCTTCCAGCTGACCCTCGAATTGCTCCGTTTTGCTTTTGTGCTAGTTCTAGTCTGGGTCGACAGTCCCCTAGCCCAAGAACTATTCGATAAACTTCCCTCCCTGGTCAACCAATCAGCGTTTGCTTGACACACAGCACCGCAAATTGACGACACATTGTTGAGATTTTGGAGGTGTGCTCGTCGGCTCAGAGCCTCTGCAAACCACGCTTACCCATAAACTCTTTCTCCTAGTGTCGACACACATATCCGTTTACATGCATCTAGGCCACCATGAATTAAGAGAGGAGTCTGGTCCAAGAACTGTAGTTCTACTCCGAGGTGCTTTTCTGTCTCAATGCCTTATCTTCGAAAACCTGTGTCAAAAGCAGTCTTCATGAAAGATGTTTGGCAATTTTTTTCAAAAATTGCAATTCAAACTGCCGTGTGAAAAGCAATTTATGACGCAGTATTGTAATATCCCTTTTTTACTCAGTTCCCTGCTTTAAAAGCTACTCCATGCAATTCCGAACCCACATTTCCAGTAAATTGAAAAGGAAAGCTGGGGAGTTTCTTTGTCGCTTTATTTTCTCTCTGCCTCTTCCTCTTTTTCCCTCCATCAGACCAGACGGTCGTACCATTATCAGAGGCGTGACGGCGCTATTATTCCTATGAGTGTCTTTGTGTGTTCAGTTTTGGATAATAGGACTGAAAAAAAGAAACACCCACAGGTTTCCTTTAATGAGAGCTCTCACCATAGCACTGCAGGTAACAGCGCTAACCTGCTTTTCTGCCGCTGCTCACTCAGCCATAGTGTTTTTGAAATGCCAGAGTTAGCGTGCTAGCGCCCTAGCTACATTCCTCGCCCCCTGCTGCTGGGCTAAGTGGGCACACGCATTAGCGCGGACCCGAATGACCCGATTGATACAGCTTGTGCTCTATCAGGCATCTGTAGCCACTCTTTCACGGCTAGGCTAATGGCCCTGTGGCGCTAATTAGCAAGGGCTCTTAAAGCGAAATGTCACCCGACTCAAATGTTAATTGATCCGCGATGTGAGGTAGAGGCTGTTCAGCATTCTGCAGCGAATAGTGTCACAAGCAATTTACCTTGCACTGGGACTCAAACGAAGATTACAATTCTGCAAGTGTTGCTAATTTTTTATTTCTCTGTAACAGCACTCGTTGTGCTTTTCCTCTAAATGGATATGTAACCGCGCCTGATGTCGCCGGCGCACGAGCGCCATGAGCTGAATTATTCATCAGAGGCGGACGTTTGAGCGAGACACTAAGCTAGCGGCCTGACGTGATGGAGAAACACAGCCAGAGCCGACATTGTGTATGCGGGTGTGTTTGCATCTGTGTGTCTTATGCCATTATGTGTGTGGCTGTGTGTGTTTATACTAATGAGTGTGTGTGTGTGTGTGTGAGAGTCCGTGTGTGTGTGTGAGTGAGAGAGTAGATGAATCACTGTTTTTTTCGACGTCTGCTACTCAACCACACTCGCACTAATGAAATGTCTGGCACAGTGCAGTGCGAGAGACAGAAAAAAGAGAAAGAGACAGAAAGAAAGACTAAAAAAGGCACTCGTAGAACCTCATGTTGTTTCAAGAAGCTGTCTAGACTCTCGTTTAGGACCGAAAGCCTTCTTTTACTTCTTACACCTTTGAGCTCTACATATTTAGTGCTATCAAAATGAATTTCACTGTTTTTGAATATGATTGGAATATTCATAATAGTTACGTATCCAAAGGAATAATTAAACCTTCGGTTGTAGGGTTCTACATAGAACATTAAAGGATTTCTTCAGAGGGACAAACTGAAGAACCCTTTAGGGTGCTAGATTGAACCTTTTTTTAAGAGTACATTCATAGAAAAAAAGTTTTTTTCAAAGGTTTTTTGGATAGTTAAGTATCTTAACTTCTCAGACAGGTTCTACTTGGAAATATCTCTGATTGGAAAACCTTCCGTTGTAGGGTTCTACATAGAACCTTTAAGGATTTCATCAGAAGGACAAACCGAAGAACCATTTAAGGTGCTAGATTTAACCTTTTTTTTCTAAGAGTGTACATACTTAGAAAAAAGGTTCTTCAAAGGTTCTTTGTATTGTTAAGTATATTAGCTTTTCAAACAGGTTCTACTTGGAACTTTTTTTGATAGGGAAAGCTTCTGTTGTAAGGTTCAACATAGAACATTTAAGGGTTCCATCAGAGGGACAAACTGAAGGACACTTTAGGGTGCTGGATTTAACCTTCTTTTTTTTTTTAAAGAGTCTTCAAAGGTTTTTTAGATATTTAAGCATCTTAGCCACCATCTTAGGAGGTTCTACATGGATCCGTCTCTGATAGAGCTTCCCTATGTCGTAAGAACCATTAAGGGTTCCCCCAGTGTTTCAAACCGAAGAACTCTTCAGGATACCAGATCTTTTAGTGTAAGAGTGTAATTAAACATTTCCAACAGGCACTTATTGGAGTCACCCTTTTTATGTGACATTCTATTGGACACAATGTACACTATATAGGTTCTGCAATGGCATTATGTTGTACTCTATGTAGTGAGCATATCTAGTAAAATAGGAAGTCATTTGAGATTCGTCCTAAATGTTTGTCTGAGGCTTAAATAAAAAAATATTGCTGCATGAATATGAGTTGATGGGCCGTAAGTAGCATTAGAAATGTAAAATCCAGCTAAATAGAAAACGGTGACAAGAAAACAAAAGATTTGAGTAAATAAACAAAAACAGATGACAAAACGTTTACTATTTTCTTCCATGGTTTATACGATCCAAACACATAGTGTAGCTACTGCTAATGTTTATTCTGTGTCATTATAACATTGTAGGCTCATTAACATACAGTATTGAAATACGAAATATTTTAAGTAATTACAATTTTAATGCAATTTTTTAAACATATTTGACAGCCCTACTACATACCATAATGTGCTTTTCAGTCTTTTCACCCTGTGCAATCTCGTAACGCAGTGACATTTCACAAAGCAGGCCAGCAACTAGCAAGATTCCCCACGATGCACTATTAAAGAGAGCTGACCTAGCGCCATGCATCTAAAACAATGCTTAGCCTTCAGCAGCAGGATCTGCTGAGGCGAATACATTATTGAAACCGTGACTAATTTGTTTCTTCATCCATGGTTGCCGCCCTCGAGCGGTGTGTTCGTACAGCCCTACATCCACAGGTCATACGGCAGAACCAGAGCCGGACACAACATGCAAATAAAACCCGGGGTGGGAGCGGGGGGTGAGGTTTGGAAGGTGACTGGCATTCATGGTTGAGCGTCCTTTCCTATTTTCTCCTTGGCTGCCGGGAAAAGGATGAGTGGAGGCCCGGAGGAGCCTGAGAAATCTCTTCAGGTAATAAAAAATGGCAGGTTTGTTTTCTGCCAGTTTTCTCAATGGCCTGCCCCTCCCCCACGCCTGCACATTAAGGAAGTAGTTCAGTGAAAAATCACATTCCCACAAGTTTCCCTTCACCAAAATGTGGTTGATCAGCCAAGACATTAAGGTGTCGGAAGTTTGCAGAATAAGTATTTAAAAAATTAAACATATAATACAAATTGAAACGATATTACCTGAATAACGTCCAATTTCGCCTTCAAACTTTGGGCCACGCCTCCTACCTGAGTCTGATTTGGCTTCAAGATGGACGCTACTACTGTTTTTTGGACCGAGACGTACTTTTGTCCAATTTTATAGATAACAGTGTTATATTTTATAGTGTCAGAAACCACATCACCACGCAACGCTGTTTGGGGCAAATGTGTGATTATTAAGACACGCAGTTTGCACAATACTAATCCGGTAGCTATAAGCTTCCATTACTAGTTAGCAACATGAGCCTCGTAGCTCCAGTGCAAAACTAAAGAAGCGAACTTCAGACACCAAACATCTTACATTCTGGCTTATTGACTACATTTGGGGTAAGGGGGGAAATCGTGTACACTATCTTATCTCAGATTAATCGTATCACCAGGAGTCATTCATAAAGCTATAAGACCTGTGATACACACACACACACACACACACACACATAACCATGCAGACATGGTTCTCACGCCCGTGTGATTTCCCGTCTCCCCTGGCGGCTCGCTCCCGCGTCAGCTGGGAATTTGACTCGGACTGGAGTCAGGAACTCGGTCTGTTGCCGTGGCAACACCCACCTCGGTGGCTCTCTCCGTTTCATAGGACAGTTCTCCCCAATCCCCTAGCGGGTGGGAAAGACGGCGGTAGGGCCACTCCTCGAGTGATGAAGGAGCGTGCGACAGTGCGCTGTCTCACACTCTCTGTCCACTTTTTCTCTTACTTCTGGTCCATCTTGTTCTGCCTGTCTCCTGTCTCTGTCTCCACTTCTCGCTTACTCTGTCAGTCTCCAGAGCGTTACGTTACTTCACCACTGCGTTGCTTTCACACAAATGGATAAATCTAGATTAACTCTGCCGTTCTTGTACATCCGGGCCTGCCATCAGAACCACAAACTGAATAACGTTCACGCTCACTACTAAGGCTTCATGCCATCGTTTACAGCGATGAAGGTGCATCTGTTATAAAAGTAAACGGCACAGCTTCAAAATCTTTACTCAAGTTAAAGTAAAAAAAAGTACAAGCTCTCACATTTTGCTGAATGTATGAAAGTAGAAGTGGCCTTAATAAAACTGAAAACCTTGGAACGTTGGCAGACACTAGCTTACGACAGCTACAGTATATCCATTAGTTCTCCAACCTCATTAACAGAGAATGCCCGGCTAATCTCTCAGCCATTAGCTAGCATGCTAATAGCTCTGACAAAACAAAGTAGCTTGCATACTAATAGCTAGCTTTCATAATACAGAGACAGAGATATTTATAGCGATAGATATCAGCTCACCTCCCTCTGTGTTTTTTTATTTATTTAAAGTTTTGATGAAAAATTCGTAAACACTAAGAAATCATATTTTTTCGGTTGTTGTTGAATTTTGAGGGTACTGTCAGTGTACAGAAGAGCTTCCTAATCACACAGCTGCTGTTCTCTGGAGCCTCTCCTGTGGTGTCAGACACTGCGTTTGCGTGTAGGTGTATGAACAACCAGTCGCGGGTGAAATGTAGAAATGTGTGAATAAATAAATGATCATTCACCACCTGTTCTTTTTGTCACATCTGGTAGAGTTTAGAAATTTTTATTTATTTTTTTATTTATTTTAGAAATTTGGTGCTTAATTAACTGTTCGAAGCTGTCTGATGCTGAAAAACCCTTATCATTTCCCAAAAAATATGTAGATTATAGAGTATCTGCTTTAAAATGTAGTGAGTGGGAAGTAGAGATTTTTCCTTTGAAATGCATTGAGTAAAAGTCAAAAGACTTAAGTGAAAGAAAAACTCAAGTGCAATACGGGGACTTGAAAACTGTAGCTAAGTACAGTAACAAAGTTTCTGGCAGCATCACAATTTTATTCATACAATTTAATATTTCAGATTCATTTTTATGTATTTACCCACAGTAACGTTTTCTTGGCACTGATATTTTAAGTATTTTAACCCATGATCCATGTAAAATCTGCCAAGTCCCAAAAGGCTACTTATTCACTGTGTTTGCTCACTACATAGGGTATAACATCATGACGCTGTACACCCCGTCAAGTGCACTATTTGCAAAGTAGAACGCCATTTGAGATCCAGCCACAGAAAATGTGCAACTCCTTGTATTTTTGTTGCATTTTAATGACTGACAAAGTTTGCGCTCGAGATCAAAGTATTAGCACCCCTGGCTTCCTTTAGGTTGCTTGCCACCATTAAAACAAACTCGCTGTGACCTCTGCTCAATAGTTCGCCCTGTGAGGGAGACAAGCGACAACGCCACACACAAGTCAAATAAGCTATATATATATTTATTTATTTATTTATTTTAATTTTCTTTATTGTGTCAAAGAAAAGCAATTTGCAAAGTAGTATTTTACCGATCGTGCCCACCATCACTAGTCACCTGACAACCTCCAGAGAATTCCTGCTGCTGGCACTTGAACAGGATATAGATAATCCTTGGTTCGGATTAGTTACCGAACTGTGTCGACCTGTTCAGTGGAAAAAAACGCTGTTAGTTAACTGACGTCAGCTAATTTGGAGTATCGTTAAGGTGTTCATCTCCCAGGAACATCTTTTGACTGTATCCGGAGCTTTAAATTCAAAATATGTGTACAGGAAACACGCCGTATTGGTGATAGATATAGATAATGCTTAGCAATGGTTGCTACACAGTGATTGGAAGGCCAAGAAAATAACGCAGAGTTTGGGAACGCGATTTCAAAATCACAAATAAATGATTTGAGAAACGTTTGTATGAGGAATGGTCTTCTCCTTCTAATCTGTGTTCCTTTAATAACTATAACTAACAGTAGCATTCCTCTTTACCTCTCTTACACTGTTCCAGCCTTTTCACATTAACTTGGCTTTGTGGGGTACTATATACTGTACTTTGTCATGCACTTTATCGTCACAAAAACCCTTTTTATCTCTTGTATGCAGATCAGTGAACCTCTGTATTTAATAAAAGGAAGGATAAGGCTAAGGCCCTCCCTTGTCACTCGATCGCAGTCATAAAAGAGCATTCAGCACTGACATGCCTCACTAAAGCTTTCAATCATCGCTAGCTGGCGTTCGCCGCCTAGCCGCCGTCTCGGCTTTTCCTCACCGGATTAACCTCACGCTCCGGCTGGCAAATGATTGTTATTGTGTAAATTAGAAAAGACCTCCCTGGATCTTCCTCTCCGACTAACGCAGAAATGAGCCGGAGAAAGAAGGAGTGGCGATGGAGAGATTACAGTGAGGACTAATCTCTGGATTCTGGAGAAGGAACGTTGTTGGGGGTTTTTGCGGAGATTGGGAGAATGTCTCGTTTCGAAGATGATGTGATAAAATGAAGGGGGAATAATGCTTTAATATAGCTCACTTTTCCAATCTACAGCTCACTTTTATCTACAGTGGTGTTGGATTTGGTGATATCACTGGTCTGTGATGTGATTCTGAAGATTGTGCATTCAGGCCATGTGCTCAAAAAAAACAACCGAGAAGAAGCTCTGTACATTCAACGGTTCCTCAAAGGTTCTTTGGATGGTTAACGGTTCTAGCTTTCTAAAGGAATTTTACATGGAACCTTTTATGAAAGGGAAGCCGTCTTTTGTAGGGTTCTAGGGGCAAACCGAAAGACCCTTTAGGGTGCTAGAAATAACCTTTTTCTAAGTGTGTAGGACTTAACAGCCTCTCGGAAACCTATCTGTAGCTACATTTTCATAGACTTTATGCACATAACACAAATGATGAAGTGAAAATGAGTCAAAACATTTCTTTAGCTTGTTTCCATTCAAATTGAAGTTTGTTTTTTGTCGTTTCGTGCACAAAAACTGTTGGCGCATAACTTTCACTTAATCGGGGGGAAAAAAGATTTATCAAGAATGGGACAGAATATACAGACCACTGATTGATATTGGCCAGTTTCATATACAATCAGCTCCAGGAGCAAAAAGTATTTATAAAAGTATAAAATAAACATTACACACAATGATTAAAAGTTTCCACTCAAACAATAGGAGGAACTACTTACTTTTCTGCTAACAAAAATGATTCTCATAAGAGTATTTTCTTTCACAAACCTATGTGGCAAAATGATTGACACCCCTAAAGAATATGTAAAGTAAATGCAAACAAATTGTTCTTTTATTGGTTGATTGATTGATAGATTTTTTTTAATTGCTCACAGTCTCCAGAAACTAGGTTGCATGTAAAAAAAAATTAAAAAAACTTTTTGAGAAAGCTTATATCACTTATTGAATGTGTTATTTATTTTATACATACGTGTGATGACCCTGGGTCGTGAGGTGGGGAAGGAGGACTCGGGAGGCAGGCGGATCAGGTGCGGAGCTAGAGCTTTATTTATTTTCCCCTTTTCAGGGGCGATCAAAGGAAACAAACAAAAAGAAGACTCAACATCAACTTAAACGGTTTCGGTTTGCGAGTTCAGCTGGCTGCGTCAGCTTCCGCTCGCTGCATTGATTCAGCTCCGTCTCTCTCTGTTCTCCCCGGCGCCTACTGAGAAAAATACAGGCATATAAGTAGGCAGACGGAAATTACCCACATTAACCACTCACTCATTATCCGTTACCTTTCCGTCCCTCCTCGCTCCATCTACAGCTCGACCACGCCCCCACTGCCACAATACGCTTATACATTGTTGCTAACGGAATGCTGAACATGGTTCTCATTTATACACTAAGCATCACCCTGACTTCTGAATTCACCCCGAACATTTCTCTCACTTACACATTGCTCCTAGTGTAGCGTTTAGCATTGCTCTTATTATGCATTGCTTCTAGTATAGACCCTAGCTTTCCTCTCAATTCTGCATTCACACTAAGCATTTCTCTCCTTTCCACATTGCTCCTAGTGAAGCGTTTAGCATCGATGTCATTACGCATTGCTTCTAGTAAGGTGCTTAGAATTGCTCTCTTTATTCGTTGCTCCTAGCATAGGACCTAGTACTGCTAGTATTGCATCTACATTGCTGCTAACGTAGCGCCATAGCAGATTGTCCCAAACAGTTCTTTCATTACGCATGGCTCCTAGCATAGCACCAAGCATTGCGAATTGCGAAGCTATGATTGAGCTGCAAGTGGTCTTCTATCTGTCTTCTTGATAGTTTTTTTTTTTTGTTATCTGGGGGCATGGGACACACCTGGCTCTGAAACAGAACAACATTAGATTCCAAACGCCGCCCCATTCCAGCAACGTGTCCTACCTAGATTGATCTACCATCTCCGCTAATGACCTTCCTCCAAACCCACTGCCCCCGCTTATGTCTCCGGTCTTTTCTCCCATTAAAAATGTATTTATCTCAGGAGCGGCGGGCGGGCGGGCATGATAAAGCTCGTCCCTGCAGCCACGCCGCCCGAGACACAGGGGGAAAGGAAAACATTTTTCCCCCCCAGACGTCCATTTCATCCTGTCGCTCCTGCAGTGTCCAGATATATTGATCAGGGGAGTACACGGGGCATTTCAGACGGCCCGATACGCCCTGACTACGGCATGTCAGAAATTGATCTTGTCCGTGATGGAATGCCTACAACACACACTCTCTTTTTTTATTTTATTTTTTTCATCCACTCGGTCCGAAAGACTAATGTCGGGGGTGGGAGGAGAGAAAATTGAAAAGAGAATAGATTCACCTCGAGATAAGGTTTCGGAGGCTTGGTCCCCCCCACTCAGTGGCTTGGCTTTCCAAACAATGTGGAAAGAAAGGATTGTAGATAGCATCGAGGAAAAAAAACAATCTGTGGGTGTATGCGCCAAGGTTTTTGTCTATTGTAAGCCATATAGAAATGCTATACGCTTTCCATCTTACATAGGATAACAATGGTTTATGTATGACTAAAAATATGCACATGGAAAAACTCCTCTGACTCTGCGAGGTAACGAATAAACAAGTGTTAGATTTAACAGCACAAGTTTCAGGGATTGTGTCTTCCTTCTTTTTTTTTTTCTTTTATTAAATTCTTTCAAACATTGCAGTTTGTAATACATATCACATTTGCACAATAATTTTACAGCAGACAATAATACAGAATACATTTAAGTTTTATAAATAAAAAATGTCCCAATATCCCATTCCCTTATCAAGAGTCTTCCTTCTTTTCATTTCAGTCATTATAGATTTAACTACAGAGGTACTAGTACGTCATCTTTGCAATTCATTTTCCTTCCTTTTTTTTTAGCATAAAAAAAAAAACTCCCTCCCACCATCTCTATACAAAATGAAGTCAAAGTTTACATTAGCCCATTAGCCCTCGGCGGCGTCCCGCGGGACGGATTAAGCAGCGCCATTCAGAAGATGGAAAATGTAATCATGTTCCGTCTCCATCCAGATCAGCCCCCCTCAAGATTAATAGCGCGCTTTTTGCATTGCCTTTAATGGCCGGCGGTGGGGTAAAACCCGATATGTCTTTCCTACTGCTCTCTCAATGGATGTGCCCGAGGGGAAGTGGGCACTGAGGTCAGCCTGAAGCTGCCACCTAGTGAGAAAAACGACCCACCAGTCAGGCAGCACACATGACTGGACACCAAAGACTAAAGGATGTTAAACTCTTTTGGCAAAAATGCTGATTTCAGATCAGCTAAATATACGCAGATACTAATCCCAAATACCAAACAGGTCTCAAATGTGTACAGATCTTCCAGATTTTAGGGTGTATGGATGGTCCATTTACAGTTGAGTGCAAAAGTTTGTATACCCTCAGGACAAAATGAATAAAAAATTTAATTATAGCCACAAGTCATTTAGTGTATTAGGTTTTACAAATGTTCCTTCATTATCACAAGTAATACAAACTATCAAATAGTGCATGATATAATATCAATAATGAAAAAAAGCAAAACGATATCAGTTCAAAAGTTTGCACCTCCCTTTCTGGATGTGATATAAAGATTCTATAATAACTTGTATATTAACTCTTTGCCTTTATAACTGCCTCTAACCTCTTTCATATCCTCTGAACAGATTTCCTGGATCCTCTCAGTTGTAATATTCGGCCCCCCCTCGTAACCCCCCATCCCCTTTCCCACTCTTCCTGACATTCCTGTTATAACTCTGCTAGATGTCACGCACTGCCTTCTTCAGATCAGGTCTGGAGACCGAGAGGGTCATGACAAAACCTCTTTTCAGATTATTTTTCTGTTGATTTTGCCTAGGTTGTCATGTCGCATCATTTTTACCTTCTTGGAATTCTAGGTTTTTTTTTAGATAAGTTGTCAAATAGAGCTCCAATTTCCTGTTTGGCAGGAAACTTTTGCACTCAACTGTAAGAAATGGTTTCCCATATGTAAGGAATAAAAACACTTCGTGTCTCCTTATAGATATTACAGATCTATTTTTGTAGAAATGTGACTAAAAGGTCGAATCAGTATTTCTCGTAAAAAAAACTGTATATTTACATATATACATTATCTTCTTTATACATTTCTATTTATGGGTTAAAAGAAAAAAAAGATCAGGAACAAATCACTGGATAAATACATAAAGTAATTTTCATTACATTACAATGTGTACCTAAGAAAATAACAGGTCCTAATAAATAGCAAATGAATGTTTGTTCATTGTTAATCATTATTTAATTGTTTTATTCTCATTAATAAATGCTATAATTTGAATACTAAACATTTGCTTAGGGACAAGCAAATACTTATTATAAATTATAGCAACTTACTGTAATTGTTTGACTATTAGATACTCATTAATAGTGATTAAGCTATTTATAAGCAATTTATTAGGGCCTGTTATTTATAAAATGCTCGCTTAGATCCCGTATCTCATGTGGTCTGAACTGAAATTCAGTCTGCATTTATCTAGAAGCCAACCAGACGAGCAATAATGCGAAAGCATGCCACATTGTACCACAGCATGCTTTTTCTTGGTATTAGAATGCCACTTAATGTGCTACTGCACATCCTTCTGTCGTTAGGATGCTACATTTTTCCATGTGCCAGCTATGAAATTTGAACCCGGATTCAGAGAGTCTGCTTGTGGCAGAAGGCTGACGACAATTTGAAAATGTGCAGCAAGGAGAGCAGCTGGCTTTTAGTCTTTGATTGTTGTCTGAAATGAAGCAGAAATGCAGGGTGGAGGCCAGAGACAAGCTGTCCCGTTAGCCGTTCCTTGCGCTTTAGCGCTTTGGCCGCACGCCCGTGGGACATTTGCAGAGACGCGTAACACTGACTCCAGATCAGGGCTTGTGTTTATGAAACTTTGCGGAGTGCTTGATCAGCTCTTGGCTCTCTGCATAATCAAAGTCATTAGCATGACACGCAAAGGCCTGATTCGGAAATTAGCGCTTATTCTTACACGGTTGATTCAGAAACTAACTGGGGTGATCTAAGCTGGCATAACGTGATTGGGTAATTGATGTGACACATTTGAAGGACACGTCGATGCATATAATTATCACGTTGATGATTTTACGAGGCAGGCCCTTTCATCATCACTGCTTTTGAGAAAATAAGTCGTCTTTTTACCCTTCCCAGGCACCAGGTTCTCTCTTTCTTTCTGTGCTGATGAACAATAATGAAGCTAATACGCCGACTCTGGCTTCTCTAAATAGCTGCATTTAGAGGCTGCTGCACGTAATTTTGTACATTTCGCTCCCTCAGCGCCCTCTATTTTGAGAAGAGGAAATAAGGACCAGAAGATCAGTGTGTGTGTGTGTGTGTATATATGCATGAGTGTCTGATTTGTTTATCAGCGCGAAGTAGTTTAGTTGATGCAGCATTTACAAACATGAAGCGCAAGAACATCTGCCAGAGTACGGCCTAATGATGTAGAGCGCGAATGAGACATACATCTTCATGATGAGCACAATAGAAGAGAGAAAGATGGAAAAAGAAAAGGCTAATGCGTGCCTGGACTCCATTTTCCGACTAATGGGCTCTTTAACCTGAAGTCCTTAATTGGTTTCACAGCACTTAAAGAACTTGAGGCATACAAGTAGAGCCTTATTTCAATCAAAGACTGTTTTTTTTCATCTAAGGATTAATGGGGTCCACCTATTCCACCTATTCGTTAAAGTACTCCATCCTGTTTTCTTTCGCTGACGGGGGTCTCAGGCAAAACCATATGCTTTGCATACTTAAAAGTGCACTTGTAGGCTTCTGGAAAGTTTATGGCTTCCTGTAGTCATGCAGCTCAAGTAGATTTTTGTCATCCTATCCATACACTTCCATATACAGTGGGATGAAACACTGTGACTATACAGTTCCAGTAAAATTGAAATGTGCAGCATAATACAATAATAACACGTGCAGGTCACGACATGGTACTAGCTAACTACACAACAGCAGTAGCTGCATCAGGAAGAATGAGTATCTACATTTCATTAGTTTTTGAAATTATTGAAATGTCAGCGCAGAAACAATCATTAGTCCGGTCTCAAGCCAAAATTAGCTGAGCACTATTCAAGACATTGGTGATCTAGCTAGCTAGCTAGATAATAAATAGAAAGCTAACATTAGAAAGCTAGCTCACTAATCCAAATTTAAAAAATGATCCGTTGTAGCTCAAACCGATGACATCGAGCTCGTGTATAACCAATATTTTTTTAAAACAATGTCTACTAACAAAATAATTATACATATAAAAAAACATAGCTACTTTCTCTCACTCGATCCTAATTTTGCCTACCTCCAACTACTGCTTTTCGTAGGCTAAGTTAGTTACTGTAGATATAGCCTGGAGTCTAGTACCATGCGAGTTACTGTAGCTATAGTCTGGAGTCTAATAACATGCTAGTTACTGTAGCTATAGTCTGGAGTCTAGTGCCATGCTAGTTTTAATTTTACTTAGAGTACTGAGAGAAACAGTGACTTCCGTTGTCAAATATACATCACTGCCCATTTCCTCTATATTATAACTGGTTGCCTGACCGAACCAGTCACGATCATTTCTGCTCTGAGAAAACATTTTAATAACTAAACGTCCTCTGTGTAATGAACAAAAGCGGCATAATTGTGGAAAGCCAAGCAGACTGACTGCAAACTGCATGAGATTGTAAACCTTGACAAGTAGCAGCATATAATTAAGGTAAACACAACAACCGTCCTGAATGGTAGATGAGTCTAACAGATATTGATGTGCAATAAAGTGATGGTGCGAATGGTGAAGGGAGGCTTTAGGTTCGTTTTTGGGGAACATGGTCTTGAGTAGCCTGATAATCTGGGGGAAGAAGCTGGCAAATTACAAACTTGTTGCAGATGGCAGAAGGGTACAGAGTTCACAAGATGGATGAGAACTATCATGCTGGTGGTCTTGGGATTCATCTGATCCCTGATCTGAGATCAGAGCTGAGTAGCAAAGTTATGAAGCCCAGTATTCATAATATGCTGAAATTCTTAGGGCGTCCCACAAGGGTACATTGTTGGACCGAAACTTATTCTGGCACTAGCTTTAAATCTTGCTTCCAAGATCAATAAAAGAAAACCACACTGCAATCCTGGTCTAGGTCTAGGATCCACATTCATCCTTGGCTAAATGTGGATCCGCCTTCTGACAGCCTTGTCCTTTGAGAGGCTCCAGCCTGGGGCTGATGATGCCGCTGCCTATGTTAGACAGCTAATATACAGATACATAAACTCTTGAATGCATCCGAGTCAAATTTACATTTAAAATAACTAGATACAACTTTCTGAACACATCAAACATTTCCTAATATACTTAGAAAATATGTGGATCCTCCTTGATCTACCTGGCTGGAATTAGGGAGTTTCAGCAACCCTGAGATGCTCCGTAATTCCAACACTAAGGATTAATGAAGCCCATTCTGTTTGCTCGGCACTCCTTTTCTGTACCAGTGGGACTGCTTGTTGAACAGTTTCACACTCCTTCCCTCAGTGGCAGATGCTACATCGAGACCTGCAAATCCGCAGGGAACGGCATCGACATACCCACGAGGTTTCAAGTAAAAAATGCTTGGAATGCATGGCTCGATTCTCTTGCTTATTTGCTGGTCCATGCTTTTAACGGCGTGTGCGTAATTTGCCACAATTGGTCACAATTACCGGGATGGATGAATGCTCAAACAGGACATGGTGTTGGTTGCTTTTTAATAACAACTGAGATTATAATGAGGCAGCGATTGAAGGGTTCAACAAACGATTTGGCTTGAGCCCCTGATGTGTGTTTTCTGTTGCCTGTGTAAAGCTCTAGGACACCAGAAGGCAGCTCTGCAGAAGACAGACCTGAATGATTTCCCATTTATGATGAACTTTACAGCGTAGAGAGTTTTTGATAACGTAAATTGACTCACTCTAAATCTTTCACTCTTCTTCCCAATTTCCTGTTTACCTGAGCAGGTCAGAGGTCTATCTGCAAAGCAAAACAAATCTTTCCTACTGCGTACAAAATAACACAAAAAGGTCATTTTTTTCACTGTGACATTTTTATTCTAACTCACCTTCCAGTCAGCGTAACTCTCCAGCAGAACACACGGTCACTAGAGACATCAGTGTATGTGTTTTTCAGCACAGACTTGGAAGCATGCTGTTGGAGTCCGAGCGGACTTTCATTTTCTGACTGCTTCTTTAACTCGCCCGTGTGGGATTTGTTGTTTCAGCGGGCGACAGACAGCCTCGCATGTGTGTGTTCGTTGGGTCGTAACACTCATTCCCCAGGTGAGAGTGTGTGAGCTAGTGTGCGAAGGTAGTATCTGACATGGACGTGTCTGCCTGAGAGAGCATTATCACAGGTGTGAAAATAGCGTCTGGGGGGTTTCCAGGGAACTCGCACTCACCCACACACTCGCATATGGATCACTGTTTTATGCAGAGTAGTGCTTCATTTATGCAGAGGCATGTACACTGAGGAACCGGTTTATTAGGTACATCTATCATATAAGTCACTGTTTGGGTATACAATTACGGACTGCAGCCCATTTGTTGCTATGTACAACTTAGCCCCCCTTTACCCCATCCATCAATGGAAAAGGGCCACCATAGGACCACTGTTGATCAGATCATATTTGAGCCTAGGAACCCCAGGAACCTGTTGTGGCAACCTGATACACTCGTACCACCCAAATAGTATCTGGTAGGCGGTGGTCCTATGGTGGTCTCTTTCCATTGATGGATGGTTTAAAGGGGGGCTGACAAGTTGTACATAGCAACACATGGGCTACAGTCAGTAACTGTATACCTACAAAGTGACCTATATGGTAACCAAAGTTATGATTCACATACCTGAGAGGGGTCTTCATGTCTAAGTAAGCTCCAAGCATTAGCACTTATGGACACTTCATCATAACTGATATTTATTCACTTGGCAGACGCCTTTATCCATTATGTATTTGGAGCACATCAGACTCTATTCCCTGTCTTGTCTCCGGCTTCTCATTCCATTATTGTCTGGTTCGCCGCTGGCCTTTTTCCATATTCCAAGGGACTATGCTGAATGCAGTGCATTGTGTGTAACCACACCCCACTGTACTCGTCATTCATTGCTAATGTTAGCATGCTTGCCTGAGCCGCGTTCTGCATTGCTAAGTGGTTCTCTAATGCTGGGCTGCATCTCATTTCGCTCAGTCCTCCATGCTTCCTCTGTGACGTTGACTAAGTGCCCTGATCTATGATGAGTGAAGCCTTTCTAGTCTGTGATCTTCCTTATCTTTCTTCTTTCTTTTCTTCCTGGTCTGTTGTTTCTCTTTTTTTTTCTCTTTCCTTACGTTTTCATTCCATCGGTCATTGCTCCTATTGTTTCTTTCACTCCCCCCAGTCCTCCATGCTTCCTCTGTGACGTTGACTAAGTGCCCTGATCTATGATGAGTGAAGCCTTTCTAGTCTGTGATC
>JAOUQW010000028.1:2358619-2373447 GCA_028565825.1 Olivaichthys viedmensis | reverse complement strand
GGAGGGTTAAGGGCCTTGCTCAAGGGCCCAACAGTGGCAGCTTGGCGGAGCTGAGGCTTGAACCCATGACCTTCTGAGCAGCAGCCCAGTGCCCTAACCACTAAGCCATCACTGCCCCTTTAAACATTGAAGACAAAAGACGGTGCCTATAACTATGTATACCGTATATGTTTATAGACAGATACATGGATAGATAAAGAGAGACAGAAGGAAAGATGTCTGTGTTCCAGTGGCTGCTCTCTCAGAGACATTTTTTCACTCTTTCTCTCTCTCAGCTGTCATTCTGGCAGATTGATTGCGTTAGTCTCTCCTCTAACAGATCCCACCATCCAGCAGCTTCCCGCTTGGTTTTTGGGCAAACACTCCTCGTCTCTTCACCTTATGTCTTAAGAGGGAGTTTGAGAGACGGAGAGTTAGAGAGTCCACTCTGCATTCTGCTCACCTTGCTGCACTTCATCCATCACTCCATGTTCCGCTGCTCTCCTCCTGCCGGACCTCACTTCTCACCCCGCTGATTTTCTAGCCCTCTCTCTAAAACCGGGCTGTGATTTGGATGAGAGGTCTCTTTTGTAGCTTGCTTCAGGTGCTGTGATCCTGCAGACCAACTGAGACTTGAGAGTGCTTTTGCTTCAGTAGGAGCACTGACATCAAAAAGCTAAACATCATAGCAGGGGAAACATGTGTATTTGTTAAATCAGCTCGACAGTCAGCCGATATCAGATTTTGGATCTCGAGGAGGGTTTATAGTCTACTTGATATTAAATTCCTCCTTTGCCAGTCTTTGAATTGAACCGTCCTGATTAGCTGTCCAAGTCAAGGCTATTGATTTAGGTGTATCATCATCATTTCAATGTGTCCAACGTGGACATTACAGAGGAAAAGTCTCGTTGACAAAGGGTTTTTGAATTTCTTCAACCATAACAAGACTTTTTAGATTCCTCATTTATGGGGGCCAAAGAGGGGTCTGAGCTTGACTCCCTTCCTTCACAACTGAGAGAAAGATGGAAATAGAGGGATAATGGAGAAATGAATGAGAGAGACAGAGATGAAGAGATGATGGAGAGGTGGGGAGAAAGAAAGAGGAGGAGATTGGAAGATGATGGAGAGATGGACGGAGAGAGTATGAGTGAGATGGGGTGAGGATAGAGAGATGGACGGAGAGAGAGAAGGATATGATGGAGAGATGGACGGTGAGAGAGAGATGAAGATAGGGAGGTGGAGAGATGGCGAGGTGGATTGATGGAGAGATGGATTGATGGAGAGATGGATTGAGAGAGACAGAGACCGAGATGGGAAGAGGATGGAGAGATGAACAAAGACAGTGAGAGAGATAGAGATGGGTAGATGAGGGAGAGAAGAAGTGAGAGTGAGTCAGAAATGGGGACAGAGCTTGGGAGATGACAGAAATATGGAGGGGGAGAGAGACAGAGATGAGGAGATGATGGAGAAATAGATGGTGAGAGAGAGATGGAGTGATGGAGGGACGAGTGCGCAGGAATGTGCGAACACTAACGGCTGACTCTCTTCATCTCTTTGTGTGTAAAGCTGGAGTTTTACTAAGCTGGAGAGAGAGAGAGATAGTTAGAGCGTCACACTCCAACATTCCACTCACGTCACTGCATTCCTGCACACTCCTCCCTCTATCACTTCATCCCCTGCTCCCACCTGTCCCCCTGGACCTTGCTTCTCTTTCCACTGATTTGTGCCTCTCAGTCAACTTCTGGCCTCTTTCTATCTCTCTCCCTCCATTTCTCCATCATCTCCCCATCTGTCTGTCTCTCTCTCTGTCCATCTCTCTGTCATCTCCCTGTGTCTGTCTCCCTCTCCCTCCCTCAATCTCTCAATCAGTTCCCATCTCTCTCTCTCTCTTCATCTATCTCTCCCTCATCTCGCCATCTCTGTCCATCTCTTCATCATCTCTCCATCTCCATTAATTTTTCCATGTTCTCCCCGTTTCTCGCTCTGTCCATCTTTCTATCATCTCCCCATCTCCATCTCTCTCTCTCTTTGTTCATCTCTCCATCATATCCTGGTCTCTGTCTCTCTCAATCCATCTCTCCATCATCTCCCGGTCTCTGTTTCTCTCAATCCATCTCTCCATCATCTCCCCATCTATGTCTCTCCTTCTCCATCCATCTCTCCATCCTCTCCCTATCTCTGTCTCTCTCTCTCAATCCATCTCTTTTTCATCTCCTGGTCTCTTCTCTCTCAATCCATTCTCGGTCTCTGTCTCTCTCAATCCATCTCTCCATCATGTCCCGGTCTCTGTCTCTCTCAATCCATCTCTCCATTATCTCTTCATCTCTGTCTCTCTTTCTCCATCCATCTCTCCATCCTATCCCCATATCTGTCTCTCCTTCTCCATCCATCTCTCCATCCTATCCCCATATCTGTCTCTCCTTCTCCATCCATCTCTCCATCATCTCCTAATCTCCATCTCCTTCTCCATCCATCTGTCCATCATCTCCCAATCTCCATTCCTCAGCCGGATTGTCTCTTTGCATTATCTTCAGCGTGCACTAAGAGGCCACGGGAATTTATTGTCTGTCAGCTCGCATTAGTGAAACGCTGCTGAATGCTAAAAATGAGCCGCGAGACCTGCCTTTCCCATTTTCCTGCTTAATTAAGGGCCCCCTGTGTCTCACTAATGAAATTGTGCGACACCACAACTCTCTGTCTCTATCTCCCTCTCAGTCTCTCTTCCTTTTTATGACTACCGTCTATGAGGTAATTACAGGTCTGGCTGTACTCATCAGAAATACACACTACCCAGAAGAGTCACCAGATATGCAAACATGCATATACACAAACACGCTGAGTGCGCCAGCTGAGCACGCCAGCATCCCAGGTTGCACGTTGTAATCATAATTATTTCTGAGAAGGATGTCCAAACCGAAGTTGTTGCGCAATAACAATTAGCAGGTGAAGGTGGAAGCTCATTACCAAAATGTGGCTTGTTAATTAAAGCAACCGATTGAGGGCCCTCAGGCTGACAGAACAATAAAATGAACCTAATGCGCACTGGTTTAGAGAGTAAATTGCAAATTACAACGAGTGGAACATTGGCTATGAGGGGAACGCAGCACAGGAGCCACTCCCTGTAGGCCCGTATGCCGGATTGTGTAAGAACAAATGTCACCATTTGAATACTATTAGAATTTTCATAATATTTAAAGATTGGAAGGCAAAAAAAAAAGAAAAAAAAATGTTTAAGATCCTAACCTAATCCTAATCGCCTAACGTAAGTCTATTACAGTTTTCTAAACTGACATAGGAAATGGGCTCTGAGTAAATGCATGTCATTATGGATTACTTTAATTTCACATATTGTTTTTAAATGATGTATCAATTTTCAAATTAAATCTGAAAACTGAACAAATTGTGTATCCAAAAAGTGATATTACATGTAAGTTCAGTTCCAACAGGAACTAACTGGAGTCAGTTTTCTTTGTGGCTGAATCTCAAATGCCGTTCTATTGGGCATGTAGTGTACTATGTAGGGTGTACAATGCCCTTATGTTATACACTATGTAGTGAGCACATACTGTATAGTGAACAGAATGCCATTTGGGATTCAGCCTCAAGCTGTGTTGAAGGGGCTAAAGTTAGGAAGGAATAAAGCACGATAGGAAGTGCAGTTATAGGAAAATAATGTTAAAGAAAAACGTAATTACATGTCAAGTATAACATTGATTAAAGACGGTGAGACACGTTGAAAAACTGTGTGTGTTCCGTTGTTAAGGTATATGTGAATTAAAACCTTTTCGCAGGCTCTGTACTGAAACATCATTTTGACAAACTTGTTTTTTTGTCTTCAAATTTAACACCCGCCCTTCAGATAGTATTAATTTACACGCACAATTGTTGTTCTTTAAGTGACTTTCAGATTGTGGTAAATCACACTGCAGGTGCTAAATTAAATCTATTTGCATTGACTCCGCCCCGTATTTTGCACTTTTAGGTGGAAACGCCCCAAATGACATATATATATATATATATATATATATAAAGGCAAACATGAATGCAATTTTTAAAGGGATGTGAAAGCCCTGGTGTGTGGATGTGTGCTTGTGTACATGTACATGCATATATTTGCGTGAGTGAGTCTGATTGATTCATTGACTGACCTTTCAGACCGTATAACCATCGTGTTTCCGGACTGACCCCGGTTGCCGCTTCGCTTCCACTGTAAACACACATCAAACAAATCAATCCAAATCACATCAAAGCACAGAAAACCTACCAAATGTATTTGTATTAATGTCTATCTTATTTGATCATTGATTACCAATGCGTCTCATAGGAAACAATGTAACCCGTAATGCCTTCTTGGATAATTCAATGGGTATCGGCTTTAGGTGGTCCCTCAGGCAAAAGGCTAATTCAATAACAGCTTTAACAGGCTTGAGCTTTTGGGTGACCTGGTGTCCCATGTGGCTAGTCTTTTTTTCCACACGGGGTGATGTCAATACACACACATACATGCGCTAATCTATAAAAATAAGGCTTTTAATCCTTGTCTATTTTTCTCTCCACAGTTCCAAGTGCTCCTCCGCAGAACATCTCTCTGGAAGTGATCTACTCGCGAGTGAGTATGAAAGAGAAAGTGAGCGATTCGTGTTCGCCCCCTCGGGCTGATTTGCAGACATGTCCAGTTAGTAGCAATAAAGCTGCTGCGCGTTCACACTCCCTCTTGATCAGTGAAGGCGGAACTTTTATGACGGTTCAGGCCAGATCAGAAGAAACACGCTGATCGTTTCTAACATTAAAGAGAACAGTGCTAAGGCCAATATAGGAGGGATGCAGTGATTGCCTTGCCATTTTATAAAAATCAAAGCATGTAGAGGATGTTTAGTGTGTGTGTGTTTTTGTGTAGCGAGACTGGATTACCACGGATTACGCGTTAATTCTTTCGAGCGCCTCCAAATCGGCTTTAAAGTCCACTGTAGACCTCTAAACACATCAACGTTTTATCACGTTATGTGAAATTGGGAACTTTTCACCTTCTACAACAGCTGATAAGAAGAGACATTTTACAGGTGACTAGCTAGAGATTAGCAGAATAGTTGATTATTTAACGTGGCTGAACACTTGTTGATAAGTGTGTATGCCCATTACCTATATGTCTTGCTTAAAAGATACACTTGAATTGCCCTTCATTTTGAATCGGGATTATCCTGATTACAGGGATTACAAGAGGTTGGCGTTGCGCCATATTAGGAGATTTTCTTGACATGAAAAGTCAACATTGTTGTTATTCTTCCCCCATTATGGGGAGGACAAAAGGGGGAAATATTCTGGGCCCTGACCAGGTCTGAAATGAAGAGTGATCCTATTTGATCAAAATATGTTGGTGATAAATGTAGGCATATACAGATGGGTGACAAATTAAAGGATTGCATCCACAGGTCACGAGGGGTCACTGAACGGTTTGATGAGGATGAAAATTATGTAAATCATATGCTGTGGCCTTTGCAGTCTCCAGATTCTCAACCCAATTGAACACCTGTGGGAGATTTTGGAGAGATGTTAGACAGCGGCTCTCCACCACCCTCATCAAAACACCCACTGAGGGAACATCTTTTGGAGGAACGGTGCTCCATCAGTTCCTCCAGTACAGTTCCAGAGACATGTAGAATCTATGCCAAGGTGCATTGAAGTTGTTCTGGTGGCTCGTGGTGGCGCAACCCCTTGCTAACACACTTTATGTTGTTTTTTCCTTTAATTTGTCATACGTCTGTACATATTTTATGAAAAATCAACATTTCCCCCCATGTTTTGCGTAATGGTCTGTGCTGTCAGGTAAGCGTTTCGACACCCTCTGCACCTTTCATTTATTGACTGTCTTGGCTGATCGACTATATTTAAATGTAAAATGATATTTTTTCCCCGCACCAATCCATAAAAGGAGGTTTCAGTGCCACTTTGCCACTCTTTCTGCAAAATTCCTTCCTTCTTTCTCTCTGTCGCTTAGCAAAGAAGCACAATACAGTCGGTCCGTCACGTAGCAGACGATGTGGTGGAATTCCTTCAGCCATGTCCTGCTGCGGGTTTAGATTAGAACCACGTTGGGCCAAATCCCTCCGCTTCGCCTCCCTCCCTCTAGTGCACTCGGGTCCCTAGGCACGTCTCTGCGTGGGGAAGAGCACAAAGGCGGCATTGAGAGCGCTCGGTCTGAGGCGGCTGATAAAGCGCCGTTTATGGGAGGAAATGGGCTTCCATTGTCTGTCGGTGGCGTGTCGTGAATGAATTTGCATGAGAAATGGATCCCACCCTCTCAGCACATGGAACAATGGCGGACCGCCACATATAGACCGTCTGACAACGGCGTGGCGTGCATACCTGACTTTCGGGGGATTGTATAGGAATTTGTAAATTGCATAGCGAGATGAGTGATTGAGAGCGAAGACAGGAAAATGTATATGCGAACGAAATAACCACGATGCCAGAGCCTCTTTTTTTTCGACATAGCAAGATCCCAAACAATCGGACCATGCATCATGCTTAGGGAGGGCACGTTTAAGAAAGAAAACATTTTCATTTTTCACGGAGAAATGAAACTGTCCGTTTGTGCATCATTTGCTACCTAGGGGGAAAAGGTTGTTAATAGATGGTATCAGATGGATTGCTCCTATAAAAGAGGCGACGAGGGAGCCAAGGCAGCAGCAGCAGAAAGCAGGCTACTACATCTGTGCTGACACAAATGGCCCTATCCATAATCGCTCAAAATGCTCTCACCAGTCATCACCGGGCGAGTTATAACAGCCCAAACTCCCATCCATTTAATAAAGACGTGGTTAGTGTGGGTTTTTTCATCACCCTCTGAGAGAGTCTATATCACACTGTGGGAAAATATTTCCCAACTAATGTTCCAATTAATGAGCTCAGACTTGGTGGGAGGCTTGCAGAGTGGAGCATCAGTGAGAGTCGTAGTGCCTCTCGCAGCTAGAGCAAGTGGGTGGGTTTCAGGAGGAGGTCAAGCCCACAGATTTTTGGCAAACCTTTAACCGTCAGTGCATTCTTAGCTGCTAAGAAAAATGTTACAAGACATTACAGCGCCTTAATGTGGAACAGCCTTAAAATAAAAAGAGAACAATGCACTGTTAAAAAAAAGAAAAGAAAAAAGACAGATGTGTCGATTAAGTTGCCAGTAAGCTACTGTAAAAATGACAGGCTACAATTGTAAAGCTGTACTTACTGTGAAAGGCTGTAATTTCACAGGTCAAGAAAACTACTGTAATGCTGTAAAATACAGTACTATACTGTTATTTTAAAATAGTATAGTAACTTGAGTTGCTTGTAAATTACTGTGTAATACAGCGTTTTACTGCAAATAAAGCATTTTACTGCATATAAACAAACAACAAAAAATGGAAAAAAAAATCCCAAATTTTTTTTTTCATACTTTAATGAAAAATGTACCAAAACATACTGAACATAGCAGATTTTTCCTTTTTTATCCAGAGAGGATTAAATAAAACAATAGAAAACACAGTTAAATAATATAAAAACAATATGAAGTAAAACAAATCACCTTAATGTTTGCCAGTATGTCACTTCATAGTAATTTGCCATATAAACCCATAAACCTAAATACATAAACCTTTTTTTCTTAAAGAAAATAAAAAAATCATGACTAAAAGTGCCAAAAATGTTTGCATAAATAAACCTCCAGCTTACTTATTTGGCTTGCAGAACACTAATATTATTCATCTAATGTATCTACCTACGATAACTACGGATCTGGCAACCACACTGACTGCCGCTTAATGTTCTCACTAGCGTCCTCAGATTAAAAATGTATACTAACTAAAGACAAATGCTTAGCATGTATATGATCTGCGGGACAAAAGCATTCCAATGGACAAGCAGTATTAAAACATATACTGTACTGTTTGCCTGAATAGTTTTTTCACCAAGGTCCTGATATGGTCTTGAATATTACATATTTTGTCATAAATAAAGAATGAGAGGCAGTTTAAAAGTACCCAGTTCTGCTGGGAAAAACGTGCACCTGGCAACACCTGGCTTTCCACTGTTTTCGTGATCCTCTCTCAAATGCATTTGTATGAGGGGTGACAGCGCACTGTGCGTGTTGCCTCATTCATGGTGCTTAAACTGCGTGCTTAGGCTCGTATGCCAGTTTCGTACATAACGTGCAAGGTTTTTCACACAGAATGTGGCCTAATTGCGCTTGAATACCGGCACAAACAGCTTAGTACATCAAGCTCTTTGTGTATACTATTCCAGATTATTTGCAGTATGTACATAAATACAGTATAGACTCACTTCTTGTGTATACCATTCCAGATTATTTGCAGTATGGACATAAATACAGTATATAGACTCACTTCCTGTGTATACTATTCCAGATTATTTGCAGTATGTACATAAATACAGTATATAGACTCACTTCCTGTGTATACTATTCCAGATTATTTGCAGTATGGACATAAATACAGTATATAGACTCACTTCTTGTGTATACCATTCCAGATTGTTTGCACTAATGAAGACAGATCCATTATACTGATCCTTAACATTTTGAGCGAGAGGCATCTGCAAGTCGGTCAAGCAGCACACCGTGTAAAAATTCAGCTCATGTCTCTAACCTCCCTCCACAACCATCAAACGGGGCCTCCCCATGCCCTCGCACACCTATATTCTATTATTGATCGCAGCTTGAAAGCAGTAACTATCGAGCAAAGCGCTGTGTGTGATCTAGGGATTCCATGTTGCCTTCCTTGAATCCACCATTGAGCTCGATTGAGTTATTAATTTGGCTCGTAAGCGAGAGAACAAGTGAGAGAAAGGGAGAACGAGAGAGAAGTAAATGCTCTCTGAGGAGAAGGCCAGATTTTTATTTCATTTTTTTTACAAATAGCGCCTGCTATTTGTACAGGCTGTGAGAAGTGAGTGCCCAAGAGAAGAGATGCAGGTCTCAAAGAGTAGCACTTGATCCGACTCCAGTGAAACAGGTGTCATTTAAGAAAGTGGAAGGAAAAAGAGTCTTTCATATCACTTTTATGTTTGTGTTCCAGGTAGTAAAAAGCTTTAGTGACGGCGTGGCTTCTAACAAGCACTCGACTCGAAAAACACAGTTCAGCCCACACAAACCCACACCGAGTCCTCTTAGAGGGTAAGCAGGGACGCTGATAGAGTTGAGGTCCGGAGAGACTAAGGTAATTTTCTGCCCAGTACGAAATAAGCCACTCAGCTGGATCAACAAAAAAACAACAGGAATAAAAACACACACACACCCACAACTGGTTGGCTGCGGTGTCAAATCTGGTCGACGATAGAGACTGCAGGGACGTGGGCTCTCATGTGGCTTTGCTGCTAACTGCCTGATGAAAAGTGCTGAAGGTCAGCGTGGTAAAGGCTCTTTAAAAGTTATGCACCCACATTTTGCTTTAGCTTTCGTTTTCACTTTAAAGACGGAGTGCATTTGGGGTCTCAGCTTTAAAACAGATTTACCTCATGCAGATGAGTAGCATGATACAATCATATAATATATTATCCTTATCACAATATAGTGTTGGTAACACTTCCTATGAATCCTGTATTCATAATGCATTATAAACGCGCCAATAATGCTATAAGTTATATAGCACACGTTATATATTAACTTTTTTTTCCCCGCTAGGAACCCAGCCTACCACGATGTACACTTTAAAAAAAAAAAACATCAGCCTCATTATCACTCATTTGCATTATCACTCAGATGCATTTTCAAAGGAATCTTTGTGCAGGTCTTTTCTGGTGTAATAATTGTGTAATACTGGAACAGCCGATCCAGATGTGCACATGTCGTAGGAGCACTGAACTAAAATATAGGAAGTGAAGGAATAGAAAGTGCACTTTTGTACAACGACCAGGTGGCTATTCTGTAGTTCTTTCAAAAGGAAACACGCTTCCACCTGTCTTCGTTTTTATTATACTAAGGACCACACAAGCCATATAGGCCAAAGAGGGTTAACAATTCCTTATGAATGCAGTATAACATGTTAGAAATCTGAGTCCCTTGTTAACCTACAGGGTTAACAAGGTACTTAGATTCCTAACATGTAATGCTGCATTCGTAAGGAATTATACACATTGTTATAATTATTTTAGAAAATGCATTACATTTTATAGCAATGTTTATTGTGCATAATGAATAGGTATGAATGAATTGTTCACAGAATGCATTATAAGCAGTATTCATAACACAGTGCATTATATTTAGTTACAGACACATTGAGCCCTGATTTTACTTTTAAGAAGTAACTGAATTTATATACTTGTCATTTATGAATGTAGATTATTGACAGACGTATGATATTATAACCTAATAATAACTTATAAGCTGTATTTGGGAGATCTAAGTAAAGTAATGCTTTATAAATGCAGTATATGTAATGAATGTGTTCATAGGTCATTATAAATAAGGCCTTCATAGAACGTGTTACCATCAATGACAAAAAAAACACAACAGTCTCATGATGCACAATGCAAACTGGGGCTGAGTTTCTTTGGCATTCGTGATATGTGTTATGAACACTAGTTACAGTGCATTATGCCAACAATTCAAAATGCATAACAAAATTTCTATTAAGTGTAGTGTATAATGTCTTATGAATGCATTATAACATGTTAAGAATGTGGTCATAATCATTATAGATATGGCCTTCATAGAAAGTGTTACCAATGGTTTATTAAGCTTTTTAAAATGTTTGCGTCGATTGGATTAAAAAAATTAATGACCAACAAAAGTTGGATGGTTCTTAATTAAATATCCTAGCATTCATGCCAAGAATCCTGAAGTAGATTTAAAGTAGATATATACAATACACACACACACACACACACACACACACTCCTCATAGCTGACTACTGAGCCCAAGAGGTTTGGTATTAAGAACAGAAGTCCTCACTATATTGGTGAGTTTGTATAAACAGTCCGGCCATGTTTTCTCACACTCAGTGTTTATATTATGGAGGGCCTTGGAGCTGCGGAGACCCCCAGGTTTTAGCCAGAGCCCCCCAGTTATCATCAAAATCAGACCGAAGATTTTGTATTATTTTCTGTCCAAATGCATGCATGTCCACGTGTGGTGAAGTTTCTGTGTGAAACACCATCGTTTTTAAAGATGCAGTTTGTCATTTTTAGCGCCCTCTGCTGTCAGCAAGGTGAAATGCACTGAAAACACTCACAAGCCTTCCCCTTCCTGCATCAACCCCACTCCTATTGAAACTATGTTTGCCTCATGAGTTACTTTTTAGGGCAACATGGTAGAGCTGAGCAGCTCTTCTCCAGCTGGGGGTGGAGCTAAATCCCATCCCATCCCATCAATTTAATGATGAAACTAGCTAGATCCATTGTATGGCAATATTGCTAATTACAGTTTTTCTAAGGTATCTTTTGAAATTATAGGATTATTACAAGCCTAGAAACACTTAAATTTTTTTACAAACTGCGCCTTTAAAGGTTTAGCCATGGTGACTTCAATTTCTTTGCGCTGGAATTGAAGTCACCACGGACACGGACCTTTAAAAATGAGTCTAGGGTTCCAGACAGAAACTTCTCCCAAGTCTTTTGCTCGCCGTAACACGCCTTTGATCCTTTCAGATGTTGAATTAAGCCGTAGAAATTTCATACTGCACCGTAAAGCCTGATTTTATGCATCGCCGTCGTTGCGCAGCGAGAGTGCGGATGAGACGGGGGGTTTTTTGTCGCTGGATGATGAATGAACTCGAAGAGTGTTTTGACAGAAGTCATCGCTGGTTAGCTTGCACTGACACTATTACAGGCAACCGCTCGACTAACAGAGCGGCCGATGGAATTGAATGGCAAACAGTTGGCTCGAAAAAAATGCAGCGGGAAGTGCCATGCGAAAGGAAAAGTGTCGGATTCTGATTGTCCGTTTCTTTTTTTAAACGTTAAACGCTGTGGACGTTCAGCCGGAAAGAACTTGTTAAAGCTACGTCCAAATTCCGAAAGTAATTTCTGAAGCCCTGCTCTGTCCTCTGTCTCTTTCTTCCTCTCTGGGTCTGTCTCTATCTCGCTGCATGCACATGCCAATGGAAAATGGGGGCCACGTCATTCCAAGCCGATTTGCCCTGTTCAACGCGGGATAATTAGCAAGACAGGGACAAAATGACACTCACAGTTTCTACTTTAATGGCTCACAGTTTCTCTGGCACACATACACACACACACACATACACACATGTCTCTGTGACCTGCTGTAATCAATTAAAAATACCATCCCAAACCCGGGTAACAGGTGCCAGCAAATGTTAATGAATTCATCCTCATCAACAGGCCTAGCGCGCCAACGCTAACTGAATGAGCAACACCTACTTTCGCTAATGAATGAGCTAGCCGCTGCAGTTAACAGCTTATTGAGGAACATGTGGGCCAGTGAAGGGTCTTACAGAGGCACATCTGTATCCTGTGGAGACCTTTTTTTCCCCCTCCATTCAGGATTAGACCGACTTGGGTTGCTAGTCAAGCCCGGGCTGAATACAGCTTGATAAAAAAAACGAAACATTGAGAAGGTGCAGCTAAAGCACGGTGTACTCTACGTGTTTGGGAACAGCATGGCATGCATTTTAATTGCTTTATTTGCATGTTAACAGGCTTGCTCACCCCTGTACCCCCTCCTCCGCAGATGGCAAGGCCACCATCCCCCTTACACCAGGCAGCTGGTATTAACAGCAACCGCCACTGAGCCAATGCGACAGTTGCTAAACATATGATAGCGTTCCTGTGCAGGCGAGCCCGTACCGAGTTTTATATCCGTCACACCCTGCTTAAGGGTTCTTGCAAAGGTTAATTAATCCAACTCTGGATGCGTTTGTCAGTCTAGTGTAAGTATAGTCCGCTCCCAGAGTAGCAGGTCTGTCTCATGTTACTAAGGGTGTAAAGATTCACTGATATCAGATCTCAGTATTTACTATACGGCTACACTGATCTGCATGGCCTCTTGTGCTCCCGGTCCCAGTGAAGGAGACGAGGCCCCTTTTGCTTCTAGTCCCAGTGAAGGAGGTGTGGCCTCTTTTGCTCCCAGTCCCAGTGAAGGAGGCGAGGACCCTTTTGCTTCTAGTCCCAGTGAAGGAGGTGTGGCCTCTTTTGCTCCCAGTCCCAGTGAAGGAGGCAAGGCCCCTTTTGCTTCTAGTCCCAGTGAAGGAGGTGTGGCCGCTTTTGCTCCCGGTCCCAGTGAAGGAGGCGAGGCCCCTTTTGCTTCTAGTCCCAGTGAAGGAGGCGAGGCCCCTTTTGCTTCTAGTCCCAGTGAAGGAGGTGTGGCCTCTTTTGCTCCCAGTCCCAGTGAAGAAGGCGAGGCCCCTTTTGCTTCTAGTCCCAGTGAAGGAGGCGTGGCCGCTTTTGCTCCCAGTCCCAGTGAAGAAGGCGAGGCCCCTTTTGCTTCTAGTCCCAGTGAAGGAGGCGTGACCTCTGTGCCTGTCAGTCTCAATGAAGGAGGCATGGCCCCTGTGCCTGCCGGTCCCTGGAAAGAAGGTGTGGCCCCTGTGCCTGTAATTTTCAGTTATTAGGAGGCGTGGCCTATATGTCTCTCAGTCCTAGTCAAGAGACCTTTTAGGTGACAACGTGGCCAGGTTGCATCCTTAATTATGGATGAAGAGAGGAGAAGTTGTTGTGACAGACCTAATCTGCTTATTGATGTGACAGTGAACTTTGCAAAGGGATGAGAAAAAGAGAGAGAGCGAGAGAGAGAGGGCGCAGGAGGGCGAAGGCTGTGTTTACATGGTGATCTTTTCTATAAATGAAGTGCTAGTTCTGCATGGCTGCCGTTGTTGTGCCCATGCTAAAGACCCTGTCAAAGCAATTAATTTCCCCCTCCGCTTTGCTGAGCAATTAAATGCTCTTCCCTGCATAATTACAGCACACACACAGAATACAGAGCACACAGGCAAACTTTAGAGCTGCACACCAGGATCACTCACCAGTAAGCAAGCTCAGTAAAGATCAGCAAAATGCACAGCTACGGTGTACTGACACATGCCACATGTTTCAAACTGTTACTTTCTGTACTGTGTTGTCTAGAGGCTTCCTGTCTGAGTGACTCAATACACCACAGCCACATTCTTAAAAATAGTACGCTGTTAGCCACATGCTTGTTTTTATGTCAAAGAGTGACATTGACGTGATGCGATTTGAAAGCTTTTATTGTGCCCTGGCTACAGAATGTTTTTGTGACTTTTTCATGGCCTAGTTAGTGTCGTTAAGGCAATATATGGATTATTTGACTGGATTAGAATAGAGGTGTGTATATCCAGTATATTTCATGATGTGCAAAACTTCTTGCATATTTTCCTTTTAAAAATTGAAGACGAAGAATTGTAATCAGGTAAACTAAAACAAAATAGTTCACTAAAATTAAACAGATAAACGACAATGCAAGTGCAGAAGTAGGATATAATATACATGTGTGCAAGTATTTTTTTGTCTTTATTATGATTAAATCCTTTATGGGCTCAGCATGTAGCTTTTCTCCAATCCAATACATAAAGGTTTTTGAAACCACCCAAAAAAAAAATTTTCATTCCATTCAAATAATAATGTACAGAAAGTGCATAGATAGCACCGGATCTTCTAATAATCTTACGCCCCTTAACTGTCCTTATACTCATATTAGAAATCACCAGTTGCCATCTTTAAAAAATGTATTGATTAATTAAATTATTATGAATGACTGGCCAAACTGCTGCATCACCTCGAGGATACTACTTTCCTATTTTATTTTTCATTTCAAAAGCTTCCATGAGGTCAGTAAGCATATACCTTGCGAAAACTAGAAATATTGTCTCCAAAACTCCAAAAAAGC
>JAOUQW010000028.1:2338915-2355804 GCA_028565825.1 Olivaichthys viedmensis | reverse complement strand
CACACACATAAGGCAGGTTTCCATTCAAGGGATGTTATGTAAAAAATGCTTTAGCGCTCGGGAAATGTCTGACGATGGAAACGGCCAAACGTTTAACCGCTTAAAGTCTCAGCTTATTATTCAGTTATTTATCTTAAAGCATATTATTCCATAACTACAGTGAAATTAATAGGAAAGGTATGTAGTTAAGTAAGGAATGTAAATTTGGACCCGTCGACGGATCCTGGGACTTTAAGTGGTTATCAAATGTCGACAAACCTTTTTTTCCCCGTTTGTCTTGAATATGTGAAATGTTGAGATGCTTTTGACAGGAAAAATACTGGGCAATTACTAATAAATCTAGTCATGTGACAGGATTTTCATTACGTGCTTCTCCTACGACAATAAACCAGTGGGAAAATCAGTTGATCTGAAAAGGGGAGGAATATATTTAATAGAAACGATGGCAGTTTCTTGTAGTTTCATGTGATCATGTGCTTTATCTTTGGATGATCTTAATTGCGGAGATTAGCTGAGACAGATTTATAAAATTATAAGAAACTGGCCAATATTTGTGTATTTGCAGGCATTATAAGGTATTATGTATGCTAGGTAACACATTATAAATGCATTATGAATACAGGAATCATAAGTGTTGCTAACAAATGTGTTAATTCTCAATGAGTTACAGAGAAAAGTGGACATGGACCGAGTTGCTTGACATGTAATTTTGTGAAGATGTTAGATCTAATCCATCCAATATATAAAACCTATTCAGAGCATAGACTTAATGCTGTCCATATGACATACAGTGGAAGATTATCGCTCTCCTGTCATTTGTTATTTCTTCAGCCGGGATTCAGAGCATGTTGAGGAGGTTAGCATGTACCATACACACACAAATTTGTTGTCTTCGTCGTAGCCGCCAGGACGCTGAGACTAGCGTCGCTGACAGACATGAGCTCATTCTGATGTGACCGTGTTTATTTGAATAGAGTTTCTGAATTTGGAAACGGAATATAATATTCATTTCCATTATTCCCTTGATGATATCTTGCCACGTTTCCATTTCCTAAGGGATTCATTTCACGCTGGCGCTCGTGCATGCTATGCTAATTCCTGACACTCTGGGGCATACAGACACAACCGTGCCCCGCTGGAATAATTGCTGTTTTGTATCTCAGTCGATGATGGAAATGCACGGTGATCCGTCTAGATGAGACTGCGAGACCTTGTTTACCTTGCCGCCTTGAATGATGGTGTTTACTAATTACAATCCCGCATGCTAATGTCTCGCGCCCGATTCTTTATCGCACCCTCATCCATTTACTCTTTCTGTTCTCTTTCACAGGGCTTGAAAAAGGCAGTCAGTACAGCTTCCAAGTGGCAGCCATGACGGTCAATGGCACAGGCCCTAGCAGCGAATGGTACACCACTGAAACTCCAGAAAACGACCTTGATGGTGTGCAAGACGAAACACACACACATATACACACACACACAATAATACACACAAGGCCCCGTGGAAATATAATCAGAACGTCCAATACCCAAACCCAGCACGTGTAAGACGATTGAATATTCATACTGCAATGGCCAGTCCATTGTGTTTACATTGTACATTACATTTAGCAAAGTGCACATTTCGGCTGACAAATGAGTTAGCCTGTGGCGCTAATGCTAAGAGGTCGTCCTTACCCCCCCCCCCATCTGGAAGCGGAGGAGCTTTCTTACTGATCACGCAGCAGCTGTTTTGGCAGCCTCTAAATCCGCTTCATCTTTTAAGGCTTTTTTGGATGCCTTCGCTGCCAATCTGTTCTCATAATAAGTGTGTTAGCAGGCGCGTCTGATGCCAGGCTTGTTCCAGGGGCCACTCAGAAGCGATTGCGTGTGATAGGTCTGTGAGTAACAGAGTCTAAAGAGCTAGCGAGTCTTTTGGCAGCCGTCTCGGCTGAGAGCTGGTTGATTTTTAATACATGTATAAGGTAAATAAGGAATTTTCATACAGCCTGGTTATTTTTTCGCTTTTAACAACACATAAAAAATGCTATGCTGCACAGCTCTTGTGGTGTTTGTGTCTGCATTGTGTGTTTTTTGTCTGTGTTTCAGAGACTCAGGTCCCAAACCAGCCGAGCTCCTTGCACGTCCGTCCCCTTCCCAACAGCATTATCATGAGCTGGACGCCCCCGCTGAACCCCAACATTTTGGTGAGGGGTTACATCATCGGCTACGGCGTGGGGAGTCCCTATGCTGAGACGGTGCGAGTGGACAGCAAGCAACGCTACTACTCCATTGAAAACCTAGGTAAGACTTCGAAAATAGACACGATTATATTACTGTAGTATTGCATCATACTGGACTGGACTGGAGGGCTGTACTATACTGGAGGGCTGTACTATACTGGAGTGCTATATTAGACTGGAGGGCTGTACTGGACTGGAGGGCTATATTAGACTGGATGGCTGTATTGGACTGGAAGGCTGTATTAGACTGGAGGGCTGTACTATCCTGGAGGGCTGTACTGGACTGGAGGGCTGTACTGGACTGAAGGCCTGTATTAGACTGAAAGGCTGTATTAGGCAAGGGGGCTGTATTGAACTAAGGGGATGTATTGAATTACACTCCAACTGTATTAGACCGTATGGCTAAACTGGACTGGACTGGAGGGCAATATTATACTGGAGGGCTGTACTGGACTTGAGGGCTGTATTAAACGAGAGAGCTGTATTGAACTGGATGACTGTGTCAGGCCGTATGGATAAACTGGACTGGACTGAAAGGCTGTATTAGACTGGAGGCCTGTCATGGACTAGAGGATTGTATGAGACTAGCAGACTGTATTAAGAGAAATTGAATGGCTGCTCAAACTTCATTTACACAGCACACACACTCATTCCTTACAGGAAGCTAATGGGGTACGTCTGTGCTGCCTTTATCTCTCCATGCCAGGCTGTGTGTGTATTTGTGTATGTGTGTGTGTGTGTGTGTGTGTGATGACTATTGCGGTCTGACATGGGAAATATGTTTGTCTCTGCTAACTAATAGGCATGTTCAGTGGTTATTGTGAATCCGATTGTCTAAAATGAGCTGTGTCTCCGTTGGGAATGCTCAGGAAGGCTGAATTTGAAAGCAGACTTGATGCAATTTCTCAAATAATTCATACGCTTTGCTTGTGCTCTCATAGGAGATCATTTATATAATTAAAGTGTTGAGAGGTTGCAGGCTATTATGTATGCAGTGTAACAAAACTGTTGCAAAATCCACAGGAATCTTGCACAGACACTGAGGCAATGTGTGTGTACGAGTGTGCACACATTTGTGTGTATATGTGTGTATATTTGCTTGTGGGTCTAGCTTTGTCTAAGCTTTTAAGACAATCCATAAAGGCAATAAACGATTGCAGATTATCTTATCTTATCTTAGTTAACGTAAGATCCATCACTGTTAATTTAAGCTTACGGAATATTTCCCCCTGACCTTTTACTGAGCCTTGATAAAGACGTAATTAAGAATAAATGCACTTTCTTTGATGATTTTTTATTCTCTTAAGACGCTTCACAGACACAGTCTGTTTGTATTGCCGTCTTCCATCTCAGCTTTATTTTTGTTAACTAATTGACAACCAATATCAAAATGAGGTTGCATAAATCTGAGTGAAAATCTGAGAGGAATCCTTTCATATGTTGTCAGCTAATTGTTTAATGCTACAAACAAAATAATTCTTTAACGATGCATTATTAAATTGCTTATTGGATTGCTATTATTATTCTTGAGTTATTACACATTGGGTTACTTTTTAGCTGTTAAAATACTTTGTTATTTTATTTTTATTGCGTCGACTGACATTACACCGCGGCATCTGAATAAATGTGGCAGCAAAACAAGTGGGGTGTAAATTCAATTTGAAAAAGCCTGCCGCCATTAGCATTTGAAAAGAGACAACAACAAATTGGCGGCTTTTAATATTCAGACGGAGCCTCACTCAGCAGCGCGATAATGAACCGTTAATGAATTTCGCCGAGCTTTCCAGCGCACGCTTACACAGAGACACTCTCTGTGTAAAGGCATGCTAATGTTTTATTTATGCTATTTTTAATATGACGCCTTGTTTGTCATTGCAGAATAAAAACTGTGCCAAGAGGAACGTGTGTCTCTCTGAGGTGCTTGTTTAATAGGCTGTTGTTGTGATTGTGGAATTGCAGGTGACGGATGATGACGTGTTGGTATTCAGGTTCAGTCGAATGCAGTCAGAAGGAGCTCTTTCTCATGTGACCTTTTTCATCAATGTAATAAGCTGTTCCTGTATTGGACTGGAGGATTGTATTAGACTGAAGAGCTGTACTGCATCCCTGTTCTGAACTGTAGGGCTGTATTGGACTGGACTGGAGGACTATATTAAACTGGAGGGCTGTATTCGAATGGACTGGAGAACTGGACAAAACTGGAGTGGATGGCTGTATTAGACTAGACCGGAGGGCTATACTCGACTGGACTAGACTGGACTGGGGGGATGTATTAGACTAGAGGGCTGTATTGGACTGGACTAGAGGGCTGTATTGGACTGGACTGGAGGACTGTATTGGACTGGAGGGATGTGTTGGACTGGAGGGTTGTATTGGACTGGACTGGAGGACTGTATTGGACTGGACTAGACTGGACTGGGGGGCTATGTTAGACTGGAGGGCTGTATAGGACTGGAGGGCTGTATTGGACTGAACTAGACTGGATAGGGGGGATGTATTAGACTGGAGGGCTGTATTGGACTGGAGGGCTGTATTGGACTGGACTGGAGGACTGGACTGGGGGGCTGTATTAGACTGGAGGGCTGTATTGGACTGGACTAGTGGGCTGTATTGAGCTGGATAGGAGAGCTGTACTGCCATAGAAAATGCCATTGATAAAGTGCTATTCTTTCCAAACTAGAGCACTATAGTAGCTGATCTTCAGTGAATATGTTGTTGAAGGTGGTGTGCAAATGGTAATAACATAAAAAAATGGAAAGTCATGGCTTGTGTAAACAACCAAACCCTGTGATCCTTACCTTAAAAGTTAATGAGGCAGATTTACAACAGTTTTGTGGATTTCATTTTTCAGAACTCCCATGCTACTCCGCATCTCTCTCTCTCTCTCTCTCTCTCTCTCTCTCTCTCTCTCTCTCTCTCTCGCTCGCTCTCTTCACTTTATAGCTCCTGAGCCAGGATGATTTGACCTCTTCCTGCTATACCATTACTGCAGGAAAAAAAACATAAGGCCATGTCTTTATCAATATTTTACACGCAATCCTCAGGTTGCCATGGCAGCCATATTGAGCTGAATCTATCTAAGAGGAAAACTGCTTTTGAAAAAAGAGAAGAAAAGAAAAGGGCAGATTGTCTGCTCTGAGATTTAGCGAGTTCACAATCTCAGTCAATAGTTCAGCCAGAGGGCATCTCTCTGCATTCGGGTAGTTGACTTGTTGCTTCACTTTACAGTTCTAAAATGAAAACACCTGTTTTACAATTCACTTTTTCGGTTCCAAATAAAAAGTTAGTTTAATGGTGAAGGATACTGTGTATTATGATTATTTTATAAAAAATTTACTTTCAACTTAATATGTGAAATATCATGTGGTGCGACTGTAATAGACATGATGTAGGAAGTGCACATGACAAGAAAAAAGGAGGAAAAAAGCTGACGTGTCAGTAAATGAAATTTTTTTTTTTTACAGTGGATCTGTAAACAGTAATTAACATTTGAAATATTTTTTTAATCAGTCACACCTGGGGCTGGGCGATTATGGGGTGTCACCAGGTGTCAGGTTTTTTTTATAACTTTTTTATGACTCACTGTAACAGCTGATTGGATTTTTATAATCAATTTTTGTATTTCGTTTAATACCTTTTAGTAAAAATTCTGAATAGATCATTTCTGAACTTGTAGTTTTTCATAATATAGCTCCAAACTTCGCAAAACTTCAGCAAAACTACATATCGTGATACATATCATGTATTGTGAAAATGTCTCCAAGTTTCGCAATAGGAGATCTAGTCACACCACAAGACGATTTATGTGAGGTGTTGACAGAAAAAGTTCATAAAATGGTGAAACGCATTGAAGTTTTGGTGACCGCTTAACATTTCCAACGAACAAACGAATAATTTATGATATACAGTATGAGTTTAGAAATGTCCTTCCTCCTTTTGCCAGCCATGCATTAGCAGACACATTCAGGAAATGTACAATGGAATGACGCCCAAAACAAATATACGACTTTGCCTGGTTTGTCAGTGTTACTCAGGCACTGGAAAATGAATTTGTTTACCGGTTCTCTGTTTACCGATTGAGCCACCATTCCGCTGTTTTACTCTGTTTGCATATTGAGTGAGCGATTTCAGCAAGGTTTCTGGCATGAGAATGGAATCATTTTGCTGTAAATTAGTCTCGATTTAGAGAACAATCCGAAATAAAAAATAGTGCTGAGAATAAAAACAAACTCTGAGCTTTTGCCACGCCCACAGTTATGCCATGTTCACATGGGCATCAAGGTCACTTGATCCACAGAAAATCCTGCTAACTGCTGAAAGGAACTGGCAACCCTCAGGCTCATCCCACTACCTTCTCTCTGCCTCATCCCTTTTGTTTCTTCCTCCGGGTCTTCCACTTTCTGCCCGGGATGATTAATTTTGGCTCGATGGTTTTTATCCCACTAGAAAATTCTTTCCACGAACAAAAGAGTGTTGACGTGAGGGCTGTTCAGGGCCATTGTGTGCTGTCTCAGTGATTAAACCACCCAATGTGTGGTTCTCTCTCTCATTCTCTCTCTCTTTCTCACTCTCTCTCTCTGAATTCAGAGCCCAGCTCCCATTACGTGATCTCACTAAAGGCCTTCAATAATGCAGGAGAAGGTGTTCCCCTGTATGAGAGCGCTGTCACCAGATCCATGTCAGGTATGTCGCACATCATCATCACACACAAGTCACGTCCTGGAGTTTTCTTAACCGTGGGAAGTGAAATTTGTTACTTGTCTACCCAAAAGCTTTGACTTCATCAGAGATAACATCATAGAGCAGTGAACTTGGTGGTACTACAGGTCAGCCCTGTAAAATGATCGCTAAAAATGTATTATTGCCCAAATTTAAATATCAGAACTTATGTTTTTTAATTAGTCAGAAAGATTTAAGGCTGTCTGATTTATTAGCTTTTTTGATCGTGATATTCCCGTTCTGTGAAGATCTGATTGGACAGCTCCTGTCCAATGTGAGGTCTTTATGGAACCACATTGCAGCTTATGTAGGTCTACTTTCTCTGATTACCAGTTAATGTGTTACAAATGGCGATTATTGTGTTACATCCGTAAATGCATTTTTAATGGTCCTGTCAGTTCTGATGTGTTGTGGACGGTTGGAGGTTTTGTGGTTGGTCATGTGGTCAGTCATGTGAGCTGTGTGTTGTACAAAGGGATTTTCTGTCAGGTCGAGAATCAGACAACGATTAGCAAGTGCCATATGAAAAAAACAGAAAGCTTCTTGATTAGGAACAGAAATCAAGGATGGATAGATGAATGGTGGGATAGACTGCTAAATTATCATATGGAGGGATGGATGGATAATTGAACAGATGCGTGGACAGATGCATGGACAGATGAATGGAATGATTAACAGACATGATTGGATGGATGGATGGATGGATGGCGGGATGGACTGTTAAATTATCATATGGAGGGATGGATGGATGATTGAACAGATGCATGGACAGATGCATGGACAGATGAATGGAATGATTAACAGACATGATTGGATGGATGGATGGATGGATGGATGGACAGTTGGATGATATCACAGATCAATGAATGGATGATGGTACAGACAGCCGAATTATCATATGGATGGATGAATAGAGGGACAGACAGATACATGGACAGATAAATAAATGGATAGACAGATGATTGAATGTATGGTCATTGCACAGACAAATGGATAAATGCTGGATCGATTATTGCATCGGTGGATGGATGGATGGACAGTTGGATGATTGCAGAGATGGATTGATGGATGAATGGATGGATAGATGGATTGATGAATGGGCAGATGAATGAATGGGTGGGCAGGATGGATGGATGGATAGATGGATGGATGTCATTGCAGAGACAAACAGATAAATGCTGGATGGATTATTGCATAGGTGGATGGATGGATGGTCAGTTGGATGATCACTGAGATGGATGGATAGACAGACAGATGATTAGATGGATGGATGGGTAGATGGAGGGGTAGATGGATGGGCAGATGGACAAACAGATGATGCTCCAGTGTCATCATTTACCTCTCTGCCGGTGTGTGTGTGTGTGTGTGTGTGTGTGTGAGGGTTTGATGGGAGGTCTCAGAACAGACGTTGCTGGAAACCCAAAAGACCTCCATACGAGATTTAGAGAATTCTTCTTCCTTTCTTCTCTCTCTCTGTCTCCCTCTCTCACACATGCCTGTACAGTAGGCCTCAAAGCTAAATCAAAGCTTCTAGCTTGCAGTCGGGTGTGTGTTTTGGTGTGAATGAGAAGTGAAACACATCGTTTGTGAGGTGCAGCTCAAAAATCAAGCACATTTCAGCATCTTTGGCACAACACAGGACGCAAAACATGTCATGATAAAAATCCTCCCTTGAGCCCGCAATCTCTTGTTGCTGCGTTCATGGAACAGCTGCCAGGGTTTCAGCAATCATATGAATCACATGCTGCTCCTTTCAAGCTTTATTTGTCCTTTTCATCGATGGCCTTCACTACAGTTCAATGCCGTACAATTTGAGATTGCCAAAGCGAGCACTGTGGACGATTAGCTTCAGGATATTGTGAGGCTGTATTTGACGTAAATCCCATTCAATTATGCTTTCCGTTCCCAAACACCTTAAAAAACGCCTTTACTAAAGGTCTTTATGTAAATTCCTGTGCTAGTCTCATTCCCAGCCAATTAAGAAATGCACGATCTGATCCGTTTTTTCCTCTGTATTGGTCTAATCCTTCTTTTTCTATCTCTCCTTTCTCCCTGTCCTCTCTCTCCAACAGCTCCAGCTCCCACACACTCATATCACCTCATGTGCAGGCTGGGAAAACACAGATAATAAAGTTTTTGCCCATTACTCCCAGTCCACACACACTCTTTTGTCTCTCTGCATCAGTATTCCTGCGTGTGTGTGCAGGTTATTGTGATGATGCAGATATCAGGTTATTAGCCAAACACTTCGTTTATCTGTTTCTCCGCCTGGCAGAACACAAGCTCATCCCAAAGTCAGATTGCTCCCTTTCTCCGAGAACACACATCAATTTCATTGACGAGACTTATTCGATATGCATGATCTGTGTGTGTTTGTGTTTGCGAGTCCACTCGAGCCATAATAAATGGTGTGGATGCCACAGCGTCTATTCTCACTGAAGCTAACCCTTTGAGGCTAAACCTTTGGAGAAGCAAACAAAGAAATTCTGTTGAAAGTTCAGGTTCTAAGCTTTGACCAGACTCACAGTTGTGTTTGTAAGTCGGGAAGCAGAAGAGACATTTATGTCTGTTTTAAGGAAAGGCATAGAGACTTTGAAATAACAGAAACAGGGAAAATTGGAAAATTTTACAGTTGTTGAATAAGTGGAATTTACTTTCAACTGTTAAATGTTCAATGAACATGTTTATATCCCTAAAGCATTTCAGTTACAATGTTTTTCAGTAAATATATAGTATGTGAATTTTGAAAGATGATATGGTATGGTAATGATAATGTAGATGATGATGAGGATGGTGATGTTGATGTGGATGATGTTAATGATGATGATGATGATGATGGTAGGGTGATGATGATGGTGGTGATGATGATGATGATGGTGGTGATGATGATAAATGTAGATGATGATGTTGATGTGGATGATGTGGATAATGTTGATAATGGTGATGATGATGATGATGATGATGATGGTGGGGTGATGATGATGATGATGATGATGATGATGGGGGTGATGATGATGATAATGTTGATGATGATGATGAAGATGATAGTGATGTTGATAATAGTGATGTTGCGGATGGTGATGATGGTGATGATGATGAGGATGGTGATGATGTGAATAAGGATGATGTGGAGGATGATGATAAGGATGTGAATAATGATAAGGATGGTGAATGTGGTGATGATGTGGATGATGGTGTTGATGATGATGATGATGATGATGATCAGTTATATGTTATCTGTTATCTGTTTCTAGACTAACTGTCTTTTCTCTGTCCCTCTTAGGTGTGTCCTCTAGTTCTAATTGGTAGTCGCTGCTTTAGTCTGTGTAACACTTGTTAACTCCAGTCCTATTTAAATCTTTTTCACACTAAGCATTTTTCTCTTTTTTCTCTATCATTCCATTTTTCCTCTTTGTTTTTTTGTCCCTTTTGCTCATTGTCATTCGGTTGCTGCATGCATGCTCTTCATTTTTCTTGCTTGCACAACACATATTCTCCCCTACCTTTCAATATGGGTGTGGGTACGTGCATGTGCATTTGTGTGTGTGTGTGTGTGTGTGTGTGTATGTGTGACCACAGATCCCGTCGACCCATCAGACGATGATTTGTTCCATCTGTTTGATAATTTCCCCACCCCCATCCCAGATACGTCCACTCCCATGATCCCCCCTGTAGGCGTGCAGGCCGTGGCGCTCTCCTCGGACTCAGTTAGAGTGAGCTGGGCCGATAACTCCATCAGCAAAAACCAGAAGAGCAGCGAGACACGCTATTACTCCGTCAAGTGGAGGGGCAGTCACTCCAGCAGCAGCAAGTTCAAGGTAGGACGACCAGACAGATGGATGATTGTACGGATGGTTGGATGGACAGACAGATAGTTAGATGTATGGATTGATAAAAGGATGTATGGATGGATGTATGGCTGGTCAGACAGATGGATGGATCAACAGGGGGATGATTGCATAGATTGATGAATGGTGGATGGACAGATGAATGAATTAATGGATGAATGGCTGAATGGGTAAACAGATGGGTAGATGGGTGTGGGTGAATGGATGAGTGAATGGGTGGATGAATGAGTGAATGGATGATTGCAGAAATGGACAGACAGACGGAGAGGTGGATGGATGCATAATTGCATAGATGGATGGATGGATAATGGATGAATGGACAGGTGAATGGGTGGACTGATGGTTAGATGGGTGGACACATGGATGATGACAAGGATGGGTGGATAGATGGATGAATGTGTGAATTGCTAAATGGATGGATTGATGGGTGAATGGGCGGATAGATAGATAAATAGAAGTATGGTCATGGATCGATGATTGCACAGATGGCTGAATGGATGGACAGATGTATGATTCCATAGATTGATGAATGGATTGATGGATGAATGTGTGAATTTATAAATGGATGGATGGGTGGGTGGGCAAATGATGGATGGAATGAGGGATAGATGGATGAATAGCTAAGCAGATGGATGTGTGGATGGATGATCACAAGGATGGATGGATGGAGGCATAAATGGGTGGTTGGAGGGGTGAATCGGGGCGGATGGATGAATGGGTGGACATATGATGGATGGATGCGTGATGGATGATCACAAGAATAAATGGATGGATGGCAGAGAGCTGGATGGATGGACGGAAGTATGAATGGCTAAACAGATGGGATAATTGTAAAGCTGGTTAATTGCACAGATGGATGGATGGATGGATGGATGGATGGATGGATGGAAGGTGCTTGTATGGATAGAGAGAAGGGTTTTCACACAGATGTCACAATGGGCAAATATGTAACGTTCTGCAGTTAGTTTTAAAGTGTGTAAGTGTGTGTGTGTGTGTGTGTGTGTGTGTATGTCCAGTCTGCAGACACTACAGCGCTGAGTCACACCGTAACGGGTCTGAAGCCCAACACCATGTACGAGTTTGCTGTCATGGTAACCAAAGGCCGCAAGTCCAGCACGTGGAGTATGACGGCACACGCCACCACCTATGAAGCAGGTACACACTACAGAGACTTCTTCAAAGGGGACTTATATTATGTTTGTTGGTCAGGTTGTAGACATTGAAAGATGACTTTTGCATATTACTCGTATTCTCGCTTCTCAACTTTCATTATGTTGCCAAATTAGGGACTATAGAGGCTAATTTTGAGAAAACCCATTATTTTCAAAAGGTTTTTATATCTTATGCAATTGCATTAAGAAATGCAGCTCCGTTTCTGTTGGGTTTTGCTCCTTGCTTCTGTGTTCAGTCGTGATTTCTCGTGTCCGATGCTGTCCATTTTCTGAATCATTACCTCAAGATGATGACTCAGATTTTCATCTTTCACCACGGTCGGTTAATATGGCGTGTGTGTTTGTTGCTTTTCAGGTCCCGATTGCTTTGTTCCTTTGTTTTGAGTTTTCTTATAAACTGTCCGATTTCTCAATCCCTCTTTCTTTCTCTATTCATTACCCAGAGTGCACCGCTGGTTAAACAAGCAACAATCCCAGCTCTGTTTTGTAAAACCTCTTCTCGTTACGCTTCCATGCCATGTAGCGCCTCATTTCATTGTTTACCAGAGCTAATATACAAAGCCTAATTACACAGTTTCCTAAGCAAACACACTCAAAACTCGTTTCCAAAAATGCCTGTTGTAATTTCTGCAAGCTGTTTTTTTTTTTTTTTCTTGTGCCTCCCCCGGGATTTAATTTGAAAAGCCTAATTGAGGTTTTGTTGCAAAGGTGTAAGGTTTGGTGCCTCCAGGCCAAAATATTTTATGCTGCCTGTGTTTCAGAGCTGCCGCTTCACTCCATGCCTGGTGGGTATATAATCTGTTGTACACTGCGCGGAATTGGCGTGATTTTCCTTCTTTCACAGCACTGGTCAGTTTGTCAGCCATGTTTTGGTTTTGGCTACGTTTACATTTATTAATTCGGCAGACGCTTTCATCCAAACTGAGGCGGGATCCAGTCCAAGCATTGAGCAGTTGAAGGTTAAAGGTCTTTCTCAAGGGCCCAACAGTGTCTCTGGCAGTCTGGGGATTTGAATTCACAACCTTCCGGTCACTAGCACTAGAACTTTAACTTCTGAGTCCCCAATAATTTTAGCTTTCTAGTAACACTATAATTAATCAAAGCTTTAGAGTGAGCATTGTGGAATTAAAACACAGTCAAAGCACTAAAACTGACTCTGCGCACCTCTTTTTTCACTCCGCATTGGCTAGCACCGAGCTCCGCCCCAAAGGACCTGACCGTGATTGGCCGAGAGGGTCGACCCAGATCGATTCTCATCAGTTGGCAGCCACCGCTTGAGGCTAACGGCAAGATCACAGGTAAGAATGAGCATCTGCTTCCTTCAGCACGGTGTGACAGCCACACACACACGCATCCCCACACACATCTATACAAGCGCTCAAATTTACACTATTTTCCACTGTAGTCCACATGTAGTTAAAAGTACTGGAAGTCTACCTCACCCAAAATAATTTCCATAAATATCCTCCTCCAACCACATCCAGTTCTTCAGTGATGTCACACAGACGTGCTGGTGTGTTTTAGGACACAGTGTGACTTACTGTAATCTACAAACTAACCCTATAGCTGAATGCTGGGACGGCCATCTTAGACAACCGGAATCACTTTTTACCTTAGCGCAGTTTGGTATCATTCCGCCCCCCTACACCCCGTCTCCCAAAGTTCAAAGGCAGAGTTGTACCAAAATGCTGGAAGTTTCTTGGTATTTTACCAAATAATTTAATTAAACGTCAGATTACGCATTTCATTAATGTCTTTTGAAGCAGGTATATGAAGATTTGGGCATGTATTTGTCGAAAATATTTTGAGTGAAATAGACTTCCCTTAATTATTAGCTAAATTAGGCTTGTAGCTCCATTGAAACCTACACTGTGTGTGTAGGTTTATGTGTGTTCCCAGGCTTGTATGCAGCCCAGAATTCCCCACTGCATAAGTATAAGATTTTGGCAAATATATCCTGCTTCTTCTAAGCTGTTTTTTATCCTTACCATGTGCTGTGGGTTTGCTTGGATTGAATGTTTTGTGTTTGAAACCTTATCCGTATCTCCACTTTATATGTGTTCGGGCTGTCAGATTGAATTTCACTGTTCGAATACAATTTTAGCTCCTATTTCCAGAATATTTACCAATTTGAAGGGGAAAAATCCTTGACCCTGGTGTCACTTAATGCAGGAAAGGGGGTCTGAATAAATGCATGTTGGTTAGAGCAAACTTTATTTTATATTTATGTATCCATTTTTTAATGAAATATAAAAAACTAACATTTTTCCTACAAGTGATTTTACATGTAGATTATTAGAGTCTCTCTTTTTCTGTGGCTGAATCTCAAATGGTTATTCTATTGGCCATATAGTGCACTGCATAAGGTCTACAGTGCCATTGTGTTACACACTATGTAGTGTGCATATATAGTAAATAGGAGGCAATTTGGGATTTGACCTAACTGTATGTTGGATGATTTTTTTTATGTGGCTCCAAGGGAGCATAAGAAATGTAAAAACGAGTTAAATATCAGTGACACTAAATTTTTACTGTCGGTAAATTAATAGAAACAAATCTTTGGGAGGTGTATTTACTTTATCTACTTATTATAAGAGCTTGGAATTGAACGCTCTTTAACTGAAGTGTTGGTTATTTCATTTGCACTCAAAACTATTATAAAGCAACATTCCAATACAATTTCACTTATTTATGAAGCCCATATGCCAGACAAATTAATGATTTTAATGGCCTCAAACTACAGTCGTAATCAAATTTGAATTTATAACACTGTTATAAAGCACTAATGTATACCTTCTACAACTTTCTCAAAGTGTTATGAATGTGCTGTTCGTAAAAAAACAAACTAATAACTTGCAAGATCAGGATAAATGATAATTGAGGTCTTTCTCTCTGTCACATAAAACCTCAAATGTCACCTCACGGGTTTTGACAAGCCTTTCATAAATTCTCCAGCATTGCTTTATAAAAGAGTTATGCAATGCTTATGAATATGTTATAAACACCCTATGTAGGTACCCTTCAAATAAAGTGTTAGAATAAAATTTCAGCCTTATTAATTTTACTATACATTCGCATACTAAATTGTTTAAGTAATTTACATTCAGATGCAATTTTTTTTAAAGAATTTGACAACTCGAATATCTATAATATCCATTTCTCTTTCTCTCTCAGGTTATATAGTGTACTACACACTGGATAAGAACATGCCCATAGATGACTGGGTGATGGAGCCCATCAGCGGAGACAGACTGACCCACCAGGTGATGGATCTCAATCTGGACACCGTCTACTACTTCCGCATCCAGGCCAAGAACGCCAAGGGGGTGGGGCCACTGTCTGAGCCTGTCCAGTACAGAACCTCCAAAGGTACACACACATGCACATATTATTATCTGCATTTAAATCATAACCTGGTCCTTCGACTATAATATATACACTACCAGTCAAAAGTTCAGACACACGAGATTGAACAGATATTTTTCATTGTTTTAAAGACATAAGATAAAGGCTTATGTTTGAAATTTGTTTCTATTTCTAAATGTAAATAGTGATGTTAATGCCCATGTATACATTTATTTCTGAATCAAAATGTTTCTTAACATTAAATTGTTTCCCCAAACAAGTGGGGGGATCATTTAACGTATCATTTAGAACGTTAGGAGAAGCAGAACAACGAGTGGCTCGGCCTATTTGGGAAGTTTAAGGAAAGGCTCCTGGGTGAAGCGCCCTCAAGAAGCTGGTTGAGAAGATGGCGAGAGTGTACAAAGCTTCATCAGGAACACTGTTAACCATTTCACATAAAAACTAGTTTTGGATTTGTTGAACACCTTTCTTGGTCACTGCATAATTCCATATGTGTTATTCCATAGTGTTAATGTCTTCATTATTATTCTAAAATAGTATAAAACAGTAAAAATGAAGAAAAACCCTTCTATGAGCAGGTGTGTCCAAACTTTTGACTGGTAGTGCGCGTATATATATAGGCATCATTTATAATCACACACACACACACACACACACACACACACACACTTCACTGTTCGTATCAGATGGGTTGATGTTTGTCTTTTAAGGGTCTGTATATGGTTCTGCATCAGTACATCAGACCGCTGCAGCATCCTGACACAGTTTATGGCATTTTGAGATTAATGAGGAGCTGCTGGTTTCTGTGTGGGTTCACTGGATCTGTCATCTATCTTCATCAGGACAGGTTAATGACAGTGACTCTATACACACACACACACACACACATAGACTCAGGAAAACTTAATTAATCTGATCTCCAGCATCTGGTACTGCATGTGTGTGTGTGTGTGTGTGTGTGTGTGTGTAGGGGTCCTCGGGGGTTTGTTCAGGTCTCCCAAGTTTGCTGTCTCCGTGTGTTAAACAGGTTTATCATTACGCAGAATGGGGGAGAGCATCACCTCTAATTGTACAGGAACCATTAATAAGATTTCATCCCACTGTGTGTCTCAAAGTCAACTACAGCACTGTAATGTAATTAGATGCACTCAGATCTTACGTACTTCACCTGGAATAGGGCTGGCCGATACGATGATATGATATCGGTATCATAATATATGACATTATGATACAATTTTCTGAGAGTATCGTGGGTATCAACACTACTTTTATAACTCTGACCTACTCCTTTAATGCACAGCCTACTGCTCCAAGCTTACTTGTTTATGTGATTAAAGTTTATGTACAAAGTGGGTGTCGCACGAGACATCGCCATCTAATGGCACTAAATTTAGACTACTTTCCCCTCCCAGAATTATTACTGAAAAGGAGTTCAAATTCATGATAATATTAAGCATTAAAAAAATTAAAAAGGGGAAATAAATGTCTGCTTTTTATTGTATTTTGTTATTTTGTTAGAAAATATTTCCAGTTTTTGTTTAGTTTGTATATTATTTTATTGT
>JAOUQW010000028.1:2270047-2296954 GCA_028565825.1 Olivaichthys viedmensis | reverse complement strand
GAGAACAACAAGCTGTCTAAAAGGGTGGTACAAAAGAAGCTCTTCTTGAGAACAACCCAGAAAAAGCAAGATGGTCCAAGATCCTCTACAAGTGTCTCCAACCTTGTTAGACATTACAGGAAGAAGCTCAGTGTTGTTGTTTTCTCCATGGGAGGCATCACCATATATTAGTCATGGGGTGCCAAAAGTTTGCACTATTTAGCAAAACTTGTTATGTTTGTGTTATTGTCTATTGTATTAAAGCTCAAAATGTGTTTAAGTTCAAAATCTCACTCATTGCTATAATTCTGGAGTTGTAAATCACTCTAAATGTCTGTGCTGCACTTGAAATTCTATACAGTAATAGTTTTAAACTAACTACACTCAACATATGGTTTAGGACAGACTTTACACCCAGACTTCTAATCCAACTTGTGGTGTTCCAACTGGTGCAACTGGTCTTTATTTCAGTCTGCTGTTCCTGATTTGTACCTGTGCTTTCCTGCATTAAGGCCTAACGTGGTGGTACAGTGAATGCATTTTTCAGACCTGCGTCACACGCAAGGCTTGGCATGTCAACATTGCAGCAATTTGTACAGGAGCCAACGAGGCTAAAGTGAATTGATGCCGTGCCATTTGAGGTGAGAAACTGCCCAGTGAAAATTTTCACACCTGGCTGCAGCTGCCCATAAACTAGACCATAAACAGGTCACTGTGTGTGTACTGTGTAACTTTGGTGACACCTGCAACCATTAAAGGAACCATTATAAAAAAATAGACAAAACAGGTCACATGGACCCTATGGGCCTTTTTTTCTTTGGGGAACTTTGGCACCAGACAAAAGAACAATGTTAATCTGAGCACTTCTCTCACGTTGGACTTGTGCGCCATAATGATGATACAGTCGCTTTTACCGTTGTCGCTGTCACTGATGCTGTCATCTTTCAAGTTGGCGGAAAATAAACTAGATCTTAAACCCCGAGTTCTGTTGGTTCATGTTTGGGCCAGTTCTTGTTTTTAAATGTGCAGTGGAAAAACGTCCCCATAACACTGTAAATGTTGTCTACATAGGTGTAACTTTGTTTCAAAAAGTGCTGGGGACAAAGATGAGGGCCAGATAGATAGGTTCTAAGAATTTAGGCTATAACGTTCCAAAAATAACGAGAAATATCAAGAAAGTGAATCAAAAGAGCGTGATATGGCACAAGTTGATTAAACGGACTGTTATAGTCACAGCTGCAGGAATAAAATGCCACTTTGTAAAAAATATTTGCATAGGATACAATATCGTGACTGTAGTGTTCTATAAAAAAGTTTACGATGCTATAGTGAGATCATATCACCGTGTGTGATGCAAACATCCGGGTTGGGTGACGAACAGAAACTTGTTAGACATGCAATCATTCTGCGTTTATTCACATTCATCCGAATGCGAGAGTTTTATAATGGACGCGACGTGCAAATATGACAGATGTCGCCCTGAGAAACTAACGCAGGGACAAATTCGGGCATTTCAAAAAGTGGTGTCCCCAGCGTCCCCAGCGTAAATTACGTCTAGGCTTGTCCCTCATAGTTTGAACACATACTTAGTATAGAAGTATAGAGTGAAAATTAGCACACGAGCGCTGATGAGACACACATGTTTGGCTGGACAGTCCTGTCCTATTTGTTTGGCACAGAAAATGAACACAAGTGTGTTTTTTCGGATGCGGACTTGCTTTTTGGCCTTCATCAGAATTACAGGGACACATCTAGCGCCATGACAACCAAATGCTACAACCGAAAGCCCATTACAAAATAGGGACCTGATCGAACCCTGCATAAATGGCTGACATTGCAACCTCTCACTGCGTGAGAAAAGCATTCTGGAAGCTAATTCAGCTTTGGAGTTCATGGTTTTTACATACTTACTGGATTTCATGGCCTCCTGTGTGTGTGTCGTTTTACGCCACAGCGAGGAGCGGCATAACGACTGGGAGGATATGATCACACATTCATTTTGAATCCAGAACTAATTTCAAAACAAGGAGCCTCAGGTTATACGCAGGAGCACAGCGAGCATTGTTGTAAATGATCTGTTTACAGCATGAGCTAGATGTTCCCTGATATCCCTCGTTGTTTTACATGGATAGTGACAGCAGAAATGGCCCATGGCGTCCATTGACACGTGAGCCAGTTTACTAGCACAGCGATTACTGTGTAAGGAAAATACTAGACACATTTCCGGCCTAATAATCTTAACAAGACCACCATAATCCTGATAATGTTAGTATATTAAAGCTTACAATCTAACCAGGGCCAGAATGTTGGAATATTTTTTTTACAGGCTCTGTTAATTTAATTTACTTTCCACTAAAAAAAAGCACCTTTTACAGGGAAGCCATGACACGCTGGTTCACTTAATTCGCCAAGAGAGTCAAGCACCTTAAATGATCACCTCAGTCATAAATGTCAGAGTAATCAAATGAGTCCAGTAAACTGGGCCTATGAGCAAAAGCTGCACTACTACAGCTGTGTGTGAAATTACCATCAGCCAATTAAACTTACAGGGAGGAGCAGGTGCACTGGATTTGATTGGCAGTGAAAAATTGCACTCCTATAGAAATAAATAGAGTGATATAAATACAGCTATCTGGTATTGTTACAAACTGCATGTTTGAGCATCTTTGCTGATATATTTCTGTATTTTTAAGGTAAAACGGTATTTCATGATCATTGACTCTTGTTCTGATGTACAGTATATAAGCTCATGTGATGATTTCATATTTTTGTAATAGTATTCTAATGTGAAACAAGAAAAAATATACAGTTGAATGCAAAAGTTTGCATCCCCTTAGAACAAAATGAAGAAGACAAAAATATATATAATTTCACACCAACATGAAATTCAGCGTGTTTGAGTTTCACAGATCCTTTGTGATCACAAATAACAAAAATGGTCAAATAGTGGTCAAATAAAAAATCTAAATGACATTAGTTTAAAAGTTTGTACCACCCTTTCTGAATGTGAAATAAATATTCTCGAATAACTGCCTCCAACCTCTTTCATATCCTCTGAGCAGCTTTTGGATATTTTGTAATATTAGCAAAACTTTGACTTCTTGCTTTTGGTCATATTTTTCTGTTGATTTTGTCTTGTGAGTTGGATTGTTGTCTTGTTGCAGGATACACCCTTTTTTTTTCTTTTTTTTTTTACTTCTTGGAATTATTTTTATTTGTAGAACATTTATAAAATTTTCTCAGGTTTCATTACATTAGGAAAAGGTTCTCAGGTTTTATTACATTAGGAAGATTACATTACCACAATGTGACAATAAGCACCTTTGAGGTATAGATTCTCTTTTGTACAGTGCGCTGTAAACACATCATGGTCCATGTATGCCATGGCAGATTAAATAACTATTTGGCAGAGGCAAAACTGTGCTCATCCTGCAGAGCTGAGATCCAACTCTAATTTAACAAACCCATCTGCTTTATTCAAATACTTCCAAAATCCTCCATTAGAACAAATATGTTAGATTAGTGTTGGAGCTAAACTCGCCACACTATTATGAGCTAAAATTGGACATGTATTGACAGTTTTGGCCACACTCATGATTGACTTAACGATCAATCATCATTATTGACTCATAATTAATCTAAGTATAGAGTAAAAGATGGGGGTGTGCAATAAAGACGTGACGATATACCTGTAAGATATTACATAGTGATAAAGAAATAGTTATATTATGTCATGTTAGTTATGCCACACAGTTACAGCTGATGAAGTGTGGGTCTCCTCTTTATATATGCTCCGAGGGGAAAATCAGGGGGAAAAAAGGGTTTTCTACATTATTTTCATGATTTTTATCATTAATCAGTGCCCTCTAATATAACTTTAATTTAAAGACCACACAATACACTAGTCATGTTCAAAAAAGGTCGAGTTCATCTTCAACATAAACTTCTCAGAGTTATTTATAGACAGTACTGATGTTGGATTACAAATACAAAAGTCGTCTATTAGTTTATAAGTAGTCGAGTTCTTTTCCTGGCAAACACAATTCTCAGCCTTTTCAACAAAACCAAGTTCACTTGTGTTTGTGAGATTACACGTGCCCACATTTTCTAGAGCTCTGTATGAAATTGTACCCTTACTAACTCCTTCACTATTCACTATATAGACTGCTCTGTATAGAGCACTATGTAGGGCAGCAATAAGGGAGACACTGGACCGAATTTAGACAACACTTACTTGAGAATGTGCTGGAAAAGCCTCATCATGACCTGCCGTCGCATAAACACTCGGGAATTAAAACATTTTAAATAGGCTAGCGGTACCATCACAAGACATATTGAAGTAAGACAGTTTAGCGATGTCTTCAAATATGTAAACTGAAACCATGAAGATACAGAAGTGTTAAATGCGAGTTTCTGTATTAAATACACAACTAACAACTGCCTTTTGGTTTTAGTGGTCATTAAACAATGTTTTTTTACTTCCATTTATAAACGAGTTTGGCTGCTCCGGTGTCCTCAAGTACATTTCGAGCTGAAAGAAATCGTTAAGGAAGTTGCAAAGTTTTGAACGGATAACACTTGTTTTTGTTTTTTATATCTTAACAAACATTATTTTTTGTTAGTTGTGATAATGAAGGACCATCTGTTCAAACCTACCACACTAATTGTCACGTTGCCATAAATTACATTTCTTTGTCTTCTTTATTTTTCCCTAAGGGTATGCAAACTTTTGCACTGTATCAGAAGAGATCACAGTATCTCAGTCACATAAAAGATGGATTCAGATTTACACATTCCAACACTACCAAAGTAATCCTCTTAAGTCTTTTTAAAAGATCTAGCAGTTTCCCTCACCCAATAATTTAGTACTTGTACTGCTAGTGTTATATGGTATTTAATTTCATCCTTATTTAATATGACGTTGTAAGCAGATACCATGATATACTGAAATCCCTTTATATATTGGGTTGTACGGTGACGATACCATGAATTTTTAATATCGTTTACCCACAGAGTGAGTGCATAGACACACATCTTCTCTTTCAAAAGGTCAGACCCTCTGTGTCTTTTTCTCCATTCCCCATTCTCTCTAAGTCCAGATGAAGGCCCAGCTTTAACCATTACCAAAGATGAAGAAAAAAAGAACACTCAGCCTGAAAAAGTCTAAGAAGCCTCGAGGACAGGACACACAAACAGTTGCACGGTTGATTTAGCTTCTTTTTGCTTTTCTGTGTAAGAACAGCTCCAAGGAAATAGGATGATCGTATATTTTTCATGGCTTTAGTATGCGACAGAGTGAGCGTTTCCCCGAGACACAGTGAAGTTTAGCTCTGAAGTGCTCAATGCTTGGTTCGTTTTCAGGTAAGCACTCCTGCTAGGTACAAAACGTTCTGTCTGTAAGTCATCATGATTCTGAAAAGTGCGTGTTCTCGGTGCAACAAACGCCTCAGGGCGGATCTATATTTCTGAGGCCAAAGTATTTGGTCATGTTAACCCGCCATTTATTTAACACTTGGGAGTCTGGGAATCTTATGCACATGTCTTCAATGTGTGCTATGGTTGTCTCTCCGTCTCGTTCTTCATGCTGTTTTTTTTCTTTTTATCCTACTTAATTGGGGATCAAAGGCAATGCAGGACAGGCTGCTGCTTCTGCTGAGACCCTGAGCAAAGCCAAGGAGAGTCACGCACACACGCGCACACACACACACACACACACAGAGCAGGACCTGAGAGACAGTCACACGCTGTAATTAAGGTCTTCTTTTCCACAGGCTTCTGCTCCTATGACTGAGCTTTCTCTGGCTAACAAGCTAGCTGAGAGGACAGGAGAGCAGGGTGAATAATTTGGTCGCCATTTGCAACATAGTAGACATGACCAACTCCAATTCAACTTTCGTGCCGCTTTGGAAAGAAGGACAATGGAATTAAAAGCTCTGCTATAACGCACCGTTTATAGACTTAGATACATGTACATATTAGAGACCCAGAGAGCTGATGACATCATTCTGTATATACATAGTAGCGTGAGGCCATTTGGCCACCATTCTGTAAAAGGAACAGAAAATGTAGATGTAATGAAAATGCTAAGGTGCTTACTCAAAGAATCACTAGTTAGCTAGCTAATTTCCTCTGAAAATGTAAGCTAGCTACGTTAGCTTGTTACATGAGGCTATTTATTTCACAAAGTTCAGTTAAGCAAGTAAGGCGACTCGGTCGTTGTTGTAGTCCGACCGAATTTCACTGTATAAGTCACAGTATATTATGGACCCAGATGGTTAGACTTTGTGTCTTTTTAATATAAAGGAAAATGCATTATTTCAAGAAGTCAGATGTTCTCCACAGAAAACCGAAATACCTTCAACTCTGTTACATATCTTGAAGATGAGGTGAAAAAGACTGACCTCCAGGGAGTGTACACCGCTCGAATGGTGGCTTCAGTAATGCACCAGCTGTTGTTTATCGAGGTTTATCTATAGATATGTAATATACAACGGGTTACACATATATATAGCACACACATGCAGTAATACCTGAAAAGAGAACCATGTATAGCAGATAAATATTATTATACTGGCTCTTTTGTTACAAGCACCGCTTCTGGTACAGAGATGAGATCCAAGTTGGGGATTCATGCTTGAAGCCCACATGATTTATAGCCTCCGTTTTACTAAGCAATGATGGAAGATGATTATAACGAATGGAACGATTGCAGATATTTTAAACTAGTTATACAACTAAATGTTATAGAGGAAAGAAGAAGAGAACGTACCTGTAATCCAGACGGTGCTTTTGCGTTGTCTTCCAATAAATATTGAACTTTTCTTAATGTAAATCATAGATTATTGGATCCTCTGGATTATTTTTCCACTCCACCGCGCCTACCCACGAGCCTATTTCTGTCGGACCATCACATACCTGATGTAAAGTAAAAATGAATCATACTGTAGTAATGCCTCAGTACCACCTAATAAACATTACCAAACACCAATCAGTATTTGTTCTGTATTTATTATGCCCAATACAAAGCGAAATCTAATAATAGATTTGGGACATTTGTAGATGTACAGAATGAACAGTATAGGCACTTTTGTCGTTAGACAAGCACGTCAATAATTTAATAGAACAATTATTTCCTTTGATACATAAATCATTTATTATTATTATTATAGCCAAATAAGCTATTATGTAACATTGGATTATTGAATGATGATTTATACATACATAAACAAAGGTGTGAATACAGCATTAACTAATGCAGTTATTACTAGTTTACTTAAGATGAACTAACTATTATTAATGCAGTAGCCTATGTATTGTTCATGTTAACAAATACATTACTGTTAGTTAGTCAACACCTAATGCGTTCCTTTTCAATTTTATTTTCTTTAAATGTAATTCAGCTCTCTCTCACTGCAATCTTTTCCTTCTCCTCTAGACAGCAATAAAGCAACGTTCACAACTGACTACCTCCAACCGACTTAATTCATCTCGAAGCGCGTTGCGAGCACATTAATACCCCTGTTCAATACACTTCATAAGGACATTTTTCATCTGCATAATCAACTGAAGAATAGGCCAGCTTGGTACATTGTTCCAGGCTTTGTATTTTTTGTTTTTTTCACCGCCGTTCCGTCTCTGTCTTGCAGGAAAGCATTAATAGTTTCATTTCCCGTTGTCGCCGGGGCGATTGGGTTATCTCTTGATTAATGTTTCCGGGCTAAATTAAACTCGGTTCTCCACGCTTCACCGTAAAACCAATAAACCAAAGGTCTTTCAGAAAATCAAGACACTGGAAAAAGCCAGTCCAGCTAGTGATGATTAGATTGTTGCGGCGTGTGACCAATTGTGAAATCAGACGCGATGCGGTTCGAGGTGGTGACGGCGAGAGGCGTTTTCATTCGAGGCAAGTCTGGCCGAGTAAAACCCGAATCAATCACGGCAGCTCTGCCGTCAGGGACTGGCTCTATTTCGGACTCATTAATTAAGAAGGCTCAATCAATAGCTTCTCTCATTCTCCACTGTTCCACAAAGAAAAGCTGAATCGCCACATCGCTGCAACGGTATTCTCGGGTTCAACTGTTGTTTACAGAGCGGGCCTATTAAAGGTTGATTTATTTGAGCTTCGGTGTGGCATTTTGGGTAAACCGGGAGCGTTGATCTGCGATGTGGGCCTCTCATTAAAATGATGGACAGAAGTTTTCAGGCTTGAGAGCTAGATAAGTCTTTGGACAATTATTTTTGAGCTCTGAGTAATGGTCCGATACTGCGAGGCATTTGACCAATTTCATTCCAGGTGACAAGATCCAGCCTGTCTGAGAGCTTTGATGTTTTTTTGTTTGTTGTTGTTGTGCTTCAAAATCCCATGGACTGTTTTGTTTTTTTTAAAACATGTTTTGGTCACAAGAAAAATTTAGGATCATTAGCTGACTATGTGATGATTAATGTCAAAACATTATAATAGCGTAGCCTAATTAATGACGTCCGCATTGAACGTCTCCATGGCTACATTCGAAACAACATGAAACACAGAGACACATTCACAGAAATAATAAAAAAGAAAAGGAAAGCCACAGAAGCCCATGTTATTCCTCAAGCTGTCGCATGCTGTGAGCAGTTTAATTAAGGGCAGCTATTTTCACGGATAGGTTAATTAAACGTAATGAGGCTGTGGTTTGGTTTTTTTTTTTTTCATTTTGAGACGGCACCGTGGACTCCCATCACCTCTGCGGAGTGCATTAACCCAACTTTTTGATTCTCCAAGAACTCATACCACCCCTTCAAAATCAAAAACAAAGCTTGTTCAAGTGGTACCCCAGTTTGAGCCATGGCTTAGTGGCTCATTATAGCAACTTCTGGAGAGTTTTGACCTAACAAAGAATCGGTTTCAGCTCCATATCTGTGACTTTAAGACTTGAAACAATACATTTGCTCTCTTCACTTCGTATCTAGACTATAAATTGATTTTCACTGTTCTGCAGTGTCAAGAGGGTCAAAGGAAGGACCGCCTGGAAAAGTTTAATATTTTCCAGGTGCTCAATCTGTGGTGCGAGGTCTTGGCGCTTTAAAGATCTCGAGCTGAATTCTGATTTAAAGCTTGTGACAAGGCTCTACATATTGAACCTTTCTAGACCAATGTGTGAAGGTCATTCCCATTGACCTCAATATTTCAGTTCATCAGCAGTTATCTATTGGCTGTTCACATTCAAAATCATGATTCATGAATGTCTAATAAACCAGCGAAGGCTCTCACTGGGTCACGTCCGTGTGGACTGGAACAAAATGAAGCGAATGAAACCCACAGCTTGTCGAGTCCAATTTGGCGTCTCGCGAATGACAGGTGACTCTTTTCGAGATGCTTAAGAAGACGCATTAGCAAAAAAAAGATTAATGAGGAATATAAAATGCAGTACAGCAAGTGATTATTGTCATTTGTCACCGCAGATCTGTAGATTGTAGAACGCGCGTTTTGGAAACGTGACCATACATCATGCGTCACATCAGGCAGTTTGGAAATTACCCATGAATCATGCAGCACACCTCCATGTCTGGGCTTCCCTGGACGATCAATACTCCCAAAGCCAAACACGATTTAATACAAGTCGAATACTTTGACTAACACTTTTGAGGTGGTGCCTTGAAGGAAAGCAACACAAAAGAGATTCTATTTTTATTTTTATCTACAACAACCAGCTCTTTGTGGCTCTTTGGGTCAACTAGGGCGGAGCTTAAGTTAAATCGCAATTAGTCTGAGACCACATTGAAAATCTACCACCATGTTTCCCTGTTGTTTTGATCCACTGTGGTATGAATCTCTCTTCTGTTCGTCTCTTTACATAAACCCTTCTGTTACTGCCATAAATCTCAAACTTGGAGTCATCAGTAAATAGGACTTTTTTCCAGTGATCCACTGTGAAATGCTGCTACGTCTTAGCGTTTGGCCTTAATTCCCTTCCTGAGAAGTGCTTTAGAGACGCTACTCGTCCATTGAGAGCACTACTAGCTAGCCTTCATTTGACACTAGTTTTGCTGATTGGAGTCAAATCGTATGCAAGACAGTTTAATGTACTGTATGTAAAATAGTCTTGTTATGGTCAAGTATATCCTGTATACAGCATTCTGTACTGTCAGTGAATCAGTACATGTGAGGGGAAGACATAGGTGGGAGTGGTAGAGGGTGACAGTTATTTATGAGTCTGACAGCCTCATAAATAGGCTGTCATGGAGTCTAGATGTTCTGGCGCTAAAGCTTCGATATCGTTTACTAGACTTCATAAGTGTAAAAAATGAGTGGGTGGGATGGGTAGGATCTCTGATGACACTGCTAACCCATCTACAGACTCTACTCTGGTAGATATCCTGCAGTGAGGGGGAGAGCTGTCCCTGTAGCGACTTCCTGTGCAGTGCAGTTGCCAAACCACACAGCAACGCAGCAGGTTAATATACTCTCTACGTTACACCCTCTGTTGAGGATCCTGAGAGACATGCCGAATTTGTCTCAGCCTGCTCAGGAAGTACAGCCGTTGTTGAGCTTTCATGGCCAGATAGGCCGTATTCTGTGACCAGGTTAAATCCTCACTGATGCCTAGGAACTTGTAGCTGTTCACCCTCTCCACCTCAGACCCTCTGATCAGCAATGGCGGGTGGTATTCTCTCTCCTCAGGTACAGGACCATCTCCTTGGTCTTACTGACGTTGAGGATAAGATTGTTGTTCTTGCACCATATTATCGAGCCTTCCACCTCCCTCCTATAGGCTGTTTCGTTATTACCCGTGATCAAACTTATGACTGTTGTATCGTCTGCAAATTTAATGATGGTGTTCTCCGCATGGCTAGCGACACAGTTGTGAGAGAAGAGTGTATAGAGCATCGGGCTACAATATTTTAAAAGAAACAAAACTGTGGTAATAAATGTTTGGCCATACAAACTTCATTCAAAACTGTATTTCTGGCATTTACATTCTATGAATATTCTAATTCCCCTGAAAAGCCTTAAAGAAGTAAAACATTGAGTAAAGGATTTTAATAACTTTAGTGTACTGAACTAAATGACTCGAATCACCAGAAAGAATCATTTTGCACATCACTAGTAAGTAAGCAAGATGGCTACCGATAGGTTAACAATTTTATTGAAAAAATTGTGAAATCAAAACCAGTAGACAAGTTCACTAGTAAGCTTACATTAGTTAAATTATTGTGGTGATGACATATGATCAAGCGATAATGTAACTTAAGTTCCGCCCTCGCTGACCCAGGAACGTCCGTCACTTGGCAAAATCAGGACGTTGTTCCTCATTAAAGCTAATTTGTTTAAAGACTCATTCCTTAACAATCATACTCATTTCCTCCTGCATAAGAGACAGCAGGTGAAGGCTTGTCTAGTCCAATTCTAAATCAAAACATCTAAAGTCTCCAAGCAAAATTCCTCGGCCATTCGTTCTCTACAAGCAGCTTCTTCCACCATCAATTACTGCCTCTCGGTCTCCCTGGAAACAGAGCGATCTCCCTCCCTACTTCCTTTTTCCCCCTAAAAGGAGACGAGTGTGCAATCCAAATGATCCATGGCTATGTTAAAGAGGCCACAAAAGAGCTCAATACATGGCCCTTCCTGACCCCGATTCCCCTCCTCCCTCCTCCGTGAGTGATTGCCTTCCCTGCCGTGGACGCCGTTGGTCAATTTGATGAGAACAAAAGTAGAAAAAAAAATGCATCAGCTGTACATCAGACCGGGTCAATGATCGGCCTTGATTTATACCAGTAGGAAGCCGGGGAGTCGTTTTGTCGCGTGGCAGGATGTTTTATAGCAGCTTCTGAGTCCTATTGTAAAAGCGCAGAGGGCAAAAAAAAAGAAAGGGGGGGTGGTGAATAAAGGGTGATGAGGTACAGCATATGGTAGTGGGGTTACGGTAGAACATCTGGATGAGAGGAAGAGAAAGAGAAAGAGAGAGAGAGAAAGAGACTGTGCCATCCTTAGTCAACATAATGCCTCTGATCACAAACAACAAATTAGCTAGCTGGTTAAGGTTAGCTGTCTGCTGAAGCACTACATTCCCTTGTTTCGTTTAAAAAATCTCAACACTTTTTGTTACTTAAATAAAATATATGCTATTTCCAAACTAATTTGAAAGTAGTACTGGCGTATTTCCATGGTGCATCACAGTCTCTTACACACGTGGGTGCTATAGTGTTGCTACATGCAGAAATGAGTCACAGGCTACAGATAAAAAGATGCATTAAGTTGACCTAATGAGAAAATGATTAGATATTTCAGCCATCAAAACAAGCCAAATCTGACCCACCAGGCAGAAATAAATTATATTTGGAGAGAAAAGTAAAAACTACTTGGATTGTGGTTTTTCAGCAAAACACACGAGTAAAGCAACAACAACAAAAAATCATCATCAAATGCAAAATAGCATGAATGAAAATTGAATAAAGAATGAATAGAGGGTAAAGCAATAAAAACCAGATTAACACAGTTCGACAGCACAAGTCAAGACTAAATAAAAAGAAAGTAAATACAGGGCCTTCTTCCTGCACACCAAAGACAGCTCATCTTCATATCACTAACAGAAGCTGTTGCTTGCCAAACCTCGGTTGGACCCGACAGCTAGATGTATATTAAGTGACAGAGTTCTAAAAAAAATCGATCGTGAATTGCTGCGATGCCAGAACAGGTGTAATAATGTTTTTGCCCCCATACCACTGCTAAATCGCTCACTCAGCCTGACACAAAGACAAAAAAAAAGGCATTCATTGGAGCACAGCTATTCATCCTGAAAATGACAAACCCAGTACAGTGCACACAGAGAAAAAAGGCTCAGATGTATTGTCTTGCATCCATTCTAAAGTCTTCTGGAGGCTGAATCGCGTGGAACTGTAATGAAAGCCGTCCCTCTGTGCTATGTTGCTTGCTCAGGGGGTTTTCACAATGGGGTTTTCGACAGGGTTTTGGGGTTAGTCAGATATAAACACACGGGTTAAACGCAGCAGAGTGTGTCAGTCACCGGTTGGAATTCCGCTCCGACGAAGCCTAAACGCACAACGCAACCATGGGCAAGGTAAGAACAGGGATTCGTTGTGTAAAAAATGATTAGCTATCCATGTTTGCTTTAGGAAAGATATGAGCCATTTCCCGTCTTCCCAGATCATCTTCTACGAGGACAGGAACTTCATGGGTCGTACCTATGAGTGCAGCAGCGACTGCTCCGACATGTCCTCCTACATGAGCCGCTGCCACTCGTGCAGGGTGGAGAGTGGCTGCTGGATGGTCTACAATCAGTCCAACTACATGGGAAACCAATATTTCATCAGGAGGGGCGATTACTCCGACTACATGAACATGTGGGGATGGGACACGAACAACTGGATCAGGTCCTGCCGCATGATCCCCATGGTACGTTTATTACGCTCTCAAAGTCTTCCCTTTTAAAGGGCCTCGGTTGTGAAAATCGGGTCTCTTACCTGTTTCGTGTCGGTTTTACACTATGATTTGCAGCAACACTGAGAAAATGTGAAATCTGTACTTCAACATCATCGTTCAAAATCACTGACTTGATTTACTTCACATGAGAGATTCCTTTGGATAACTCAACTGTGATTTTGGCTCGTCACTGAAATCAACACATCCGACACACAGGGTGCGTCCCCCAAACCGCATACTATCTTTCTTAATAGTAGGCTACCTCACTATATAAAGTAACAGCTGGTGGAGCACTATTTTTACATACTATTTAGTACGCTAGTATGTATCGATTTGGGACGATACACACACAGCTCTCTAGCGAGCGCGAGCGATAACACTAACTTAAAATGACGAGTGAAAAGAGTCTGGAGCAATACACCATTCAAGTTCAAGCTACAGAGCAGGAAATAAATCCTTCATTTGTTCCCCAACACAGCAAACTTTTCGTAAAAGTTCATTTTTGGTGATCCTCTTCTTACACTCAAGCATGGCTTATTTCTCTTTGGACAGCAGTGAGAAAACAGTCAAGTCACACACAGCTGAGTTATCTTGTGATTTCACGACTTTAAATGACGAATCGGCAGTTTGAAACAGCAACAGGTTACAAAACCCTGGTTTTTAAGGAAGGCATTTGGCTTGTATCGACGTGCAAAATGCTTCTCTCTTCGTTGAGCAGGCTATTAGCAAGCTAATTTACCGGCGTAAGCTAACATTACCTCGCCGGCTACTGCTGATAAACTGTGATATAAACTCAATGCCCTGCTTCGTGAGTCAACTAATGAATATTAAATCAACATTATAGGGATGCTTTATGAATATTAATAAGTAGTGGGCGGTCTCAGTAAAAAAAACAGGCTGTTAAGGACTGTCACAAATGCTCGCATTTACACCATGGCACCTCTACTATGTCATCAAAGTGCACACTTGGAGGAGGACTGAAGGGTTAGGGTCGCTATTTGGGACAGGGCATTAGTTAGACAGGCAGAGAAAGGCACTAATTACTGTAAATATACAGTACATAGCCATGATTTTCAGAGTAAAAATTTACTTGAGATGTGTTCTATAGACACATGCCTAAAAATGTTAACACATACAAACTAAATGTTTGGGACCAAAATTGACACCTGTATTCATTTTGTCTCCAAACAGTACCGTGGATCCTACAGGATGAAGATGTACGAGAGGGAGAACTTCATGGGCCAGACAATGGACGTGACTGACGACTGTGACTCCATCATGGACCGCTACCAGTGGTCCAACGGCTGCATGTCGTGCCACGTGATGGACGGCCACTGGCTCATGTACGAGTACCCTCAATACAAGGGCAGGATGTGGTACTTCAGGCCCGGCGAGTACAGGAGATTCAGGGAGATGATGATGGGTAGCAGCAGCATGAGGTTCATGAGCATGAGGCGCATCATGGATTCCTGGTATTGAGAAGAAGAAAAAAAGACTGAAAACTTAGGAAATATATACGCAACGTGAAAATGAGCTACTTTTAAATAAAGGCTTATAAAACATACCAATGAACTTGTTTTTTTCCTTTTTCGGCAAACAGGCTATTTGCACCCGGGTGAAAACAGAAATGCATCTGGGAGATTGGGGGTCAATACTTTACTAAAGAACATGCTTACTAGTTTTAATTACACAATATAATAGTTAGCCTAATGTTTCTAGAGTTTCTAGAATGTTTCTAGCAACCTTTAATACCAATTTACCAAATATAACAGACTAATGTTAGCCATCTTGCTAGCAACCTTGGCTACTAGTTTACACAATAGACTAATATTAGCTAGCTTGCTAGCGACCTTGTCTACTGGGTCACACAATATAATAGATTAATGTTAGCCATCTTGCTAGCGACCTTGGCTACTCATTTACACAATATAATAGACTAATGTTAGCTTGTTAGGGACCTACTGGTTTTACACAATATAATAGACTAATGTTAGCTAGCTTTCTAAGGAACTTGTATAGTGGTTTACACAATATAATAGACTAATGTTAGCTAGCTTGCTAACAACCTTTGCTACTTGTTTACACAATATAATAGACTAATGTTAGCTAGCTTGCTAACAACCTTTAGCAAGGTTAAAAAGTCATAAAAATTATGACTTAGTTTCTAAGTCATAAAAATTATGACTTAGTTTCTCATAATAACGATAGATTTTTTCATAATTATGGCTTTCTTGCAATAATGGGAAATTCTCATAATTATTTATAATTATATAATTATAAACAAGAAATTGTCTCATAATAACGAGAAAGTTGGTCATCGTTAAGACTTAGTTTAAACAATGAGGCATATACGCATCACGCAAATCTCTTTACAGTTTATGGTAGGGGTGCTTAAATTTTATTACGAGAAACTAAGTCATAGTTAAGAGAATTTCTCGTTATTACGAGAAACTGGGTCATAATTATGAGGAAACGTCTCGTTTTTCACGTTTCTCATATTTTAAAAAATATATATATTTCAAGGCGGAAAAGGACTTTCATAAAAAGTTATGTAAACTTATAAAAAAGTAAAATAATAGTCTGACTTTTTTGGCATGCTTACGAGACTATGTTGGGTTACGACCCACCAGTTGAGAACCATCAATTTACAAACGCCGTCAAAATAGATGTTCCAAAGCCAACATCATCTAACCACACACATGCATCATACATCTGAAAGGAAAATTATACAGGATAGATGCAAATGTGCATCATGTCATTTTAGTTTAAGGAACCCTAGTTTGTTTGAAATTACATTTTCCTTTTTCTAACTGTGAAAGAATGATAAAGTTTAGGAGCTGCTGCAGATGCAGGTGAACTTCACAAACCTTCTGTACCCAGAGGTTATTCTCTGACTGATTAATGAGAATCGCAGCCGACTTTGGTATTGCACTTCGCTGACTCATTAATTTCCCTGTATTCCTAGTGAAGTGCACATCATCTGAGTCAGTCAGGCCACTAATCAGATATGACAAGTGATAACAAGCTATAATTATGAGCTCCAAAGTAATTTCATGCTGTGAAACTTGGGATCATTTACCAAACCAGGCTGCCAAGGGAGTAGGGGGAGATACAGAGATAAAGGACACATTAACGATTCAATGAAATTTCTATTTTGTAACAGAATTTTAAATAATGAGCCAGAAATGACAAAAAAAATCTGTCGTTTTTGTTTCTGGACTGCTCGGGTCATGATTGAGTTTTTATGATGCAGACACATGGCTTCCTATATCTGACGCTTTAACTAGTTCTTTCAAAATTTGAATATTATGCACAGAACACGGGGGGAAATGCTTTTAGAGTCCAAAACTTTATGCAAAACGTGACCATTATAAGATGCAAATGAATTCTCTGGCCATTTTGTAAGCAAGCCTCTGCCAACGAAAGAGGTGGGGGAAAAAAAATTCCCATAGACCAATATCATCTTGGCAACGCCTGACCATTAACGCATGCAAATGACTGCATGCAGCAGCTCTATGGAACCGACACCGGCCATAATGAAAAGATCAGAACCCATCCATGTGCATCCTGTGGATCACAGCACCAGAAATGACAAACCTTGTCCAGGAAAAAAAAAGAAGATTTTAAAGTACCACTGCACTCAAAACTCCTTTTTTTTTTTTTTTTAAATGGCTACTTGTAAAAGGTTACCTCCTCTTGTATGCCTTTATCAGATTATACAAATTATATAAATATATTCAAAACTGATGCATCACAAATTTCTAATTTTAAGGGTGATAATTATGAAACCAGTGTTTTGCTGCACTAAAGAAAATGCAGTGTAAAAAAATAGAACTATACAGCATCCACATGTGTTTAAGCTCAAAATATCACCCATTAATTGTATATATTCATTTTTGCTCATTTTCATGAAGGGTGCCAATAATTCTGGAGTTCAACAGCATGCTAGCGTCACCTGCATTAAAATCAATAACTGAACTCACCATTTCGATACAGCAACAATTCCCGGATGTTGGCGAACAGACGTCTCCTCTTCATACGAGGTTCAGACATATTCACATATATTCAGAGATCCTGGCTTTCTTTATGAGGATCAAGGTGTAGAAAATGTTCCTAGGCCATTTTTAGAAGTTTGGCTTTTAAAAATTATACTAAACAATTCTATTATTCAACAAAGATTATTTTTAATAGTATAAATCCCACGTTCAGGGGCATTTTAATTAAAAACTTACAATCGTCCAATTGGCATTTTAGAGTCACGGGCCCTGATTTACTAAGAGCCCAAATAACGAGTACTAATTTGTCTGTGCAATCGGATAAATTGCGCGCGGTTAGTTAGCATGTTGCGGGTGATTTACAATGATGTCGCATGCAAAGCAGGGGGAGGAAACAATACGTAAATGAGGTTGGTTTTTTTTTGCGTGCGCCAATTGTTCTCGATTTCCGTCACGAGTTCGGCTCTCGAGACCTCCCGGAGGAGTGAAACTGAAACTCAAGTATAGCACAGATTAAAGGCGGCGAGATGCGTCGAAACGCTGTTTAAAATAAAATATGAATAGAAAATAAAAACGCGTAGACATCAATGTGCATTTTGTTAATAAGGTACGTGTGAATTAAAACCTTTTCAAAGGCTCTTTAAATGCTGTCGGGATCGAAGGTGCGAACGTGCGGAAAATATCGAATATGAAACCAACTTTGCTGCGGTGATAATACATCATAATTTAGAGAAACTTTCTGATTGTTTTGAGACACTAAGGCGTTATTTAGATAAACTTTCTCATTATTCAGACTTAGTAAATGCTATAATTTTGTCTTCAACTGTCGGAAACGGACTTCCACAAATTTAACACCTGCCCTTTGGTCGTAGTAATTTGTGCACGCAATCAAACTGACGCCGCCCTGTATTTTGTACCTTTAGGTAGAAATGCCGCAAATTGCATATTCATTAAGGCAACACGTGCAATTTTGCTCATGTGAAAGACGCAATCCTCTGTAGACCCTGTTAGTACATCAGCTTTCATGCTTTTCTGCAGGTGTTATCAAGTTTGCATGTTTTTACACACGCAAACCTTTAATAAATCAGGGCCATTGTGCATTGGTGTAGTGAGTCAAATTGATTCAAATCATCAGGAAGCATCGCTGCTGCACCCAAATAACACATTGATTTAAAATACTATACATTTTGGACCAACTTTGGCAGAAATACGGAGTGAGTAGTGAGCCAACGGAATCAAAATGCACGAAAAAAAACAGTGTCGTTTGTGATTGTGTTGGTCTTCTGTGGGTTATTTCTTACAAGACGGAGCACTTCCTTTACATAAGCAAAAATGAGCACACCCACAAAGTTATTTCACACTACATGCTCCTGTGACCCATAGCTTTAAATAAAACATTTTTTTTTAACAACAACACGACACTACAGGTCTGTGAATATAATCATTTATTTATTCTATTATGATGCGCAAAATGTACAAGTATTTTTTTTCCCAGGTATAAAATTATTTCTCTTAAATAAGCAAGTTCTCATTAATAAGTATGTAAATGCATTATTCGTTACAAACCCTGAAAAGAACGAATCCCTTACAACCGTCGGAAACCCAAAAACAAAGTTGGCAATACAAATCCAGCAGATTGCAACCTGACTCAGTTTTTCCAAAAAGTATTGCTCAATATTTTTCCTGTAAAAAAACTGCTTCAAATGATTTCTTCTTATTATTTTTTTTTTGGACACAAAATAAGCATGATTCTGAATCATATATAGATATGTACACGAAAATATATGCTCTGGTTTAAAAAAAAAAGAAGAAAAAAAAAGGCCTTGGTTGAAGCTATTTGTCCGAGGGTGCGTAACGTGAGCTTGGGTCTGCGGGTTCGGCTCTGGGCGCAGACTGATGACATCATCTCCGAGGGGGTCGTCAAGGGGGTGAGGCCTGAATTCAGTGCATTCTGTGGAGCAAATTAAGAGTGAAAGTGAGTCGGGACACTTTTTTCTTCTTTTTTTTTTTTTTTAACACCATGGACCAATATGGCTGCCTCTTTTTTCAGCTAAGCGTTGTGGTGAGGATTTTGTGGCATTAAAATTCAACCACATCTGGATCAGGACAGTATCTGTGTCTGGAAGTTCACTGAGCTTAGAGGGGTTACGTCAGGCTACACAGGCATGTATGGTTGAGTAAAAATAGCGTAGGACCCTTTGGAGCGAGGTCAGTGTGCCGAAGGGCTTCAGATGAGGTGCATTGTTGAGAAAAGGTTGCATTCACACTACGGTACAAACGGGAGTTTTATAAAAATAAATAAAAAAACCCTTAGGATCAGCAGCAATCAATAACAGGGATGCAGGAGGCTCAGTGAAACATGAAACATAGCAAGAGAAGGTGATGGGGATCCACAGAGATGGTGAGAGAGAGTGCAATGTGTGTGTGTGTGTGTGTGTGTGTGTGTGTGTCGCTGAAGGGCACGGGTTCTATTAAACATGCCACAAAGGGCCATACACACTCTGCATGATGTAACTTGCATCAGCCGACACAAAAAAACGCATTTGAACTCCGACTTCTCATACGCTATTGGTATAATTCTTTCAAAAGTGCTTTTGATTCATTAGTGATTCGAATCATGAATCATTTCGTGCAGTTGCGGTGAAAATTAAGCGACGCGTGACTCTACATTACTGCCAAAAAAAAGCCACATGCAGCAGCTTTTCCAGGCTTTTTTTTTCCTTTTTTCGCAATGCCAATAACCCACTCTAAAAAATAAAAGGGCTATAATCAATCTAAGATTGCCACATGCATAATTTGCATCTCCATTAACAGATGCTTTTTAACTTGGGATGAGATTTTTTTGGGGGAAAAAACGGGTAATTAACACTAACTGCCCTACAACTTAAGAGTTTGCCTGCAGCGCAAGCATTAATTATACACACTTAGAGGCAACGCACGGCGATGAGAAAGAAAGCAGAAAAGGGAGGCAGGGATTCACGGCATGAATCAAATATTAAGAAATGCTTTTAATGTCTGGGTCAGGAAGGAAGCATAGGTTTAGGGGGGAAAAAAAATTGTCAAAGAGAGAAGGCAGGGTCCTAAATATGCAGGAAGGGGGATTTTTCCATTTAAGGAGCATTGAGAGATTAATGTTGGTTTAAAATCAGGGTCGTGCCCTTGCTATAAGCAATATGAACGTTCGCTTAGGGCCCCAGATGGATGTAATTCTTATTTATTTCTTTTTTTTTCCGCAGCGAGTCCAAGGTTCAGGAAGTTGCACAAGGCCCCCTTGTGGTCTGAAAAGAACGAAGAATGTAACTTAAAAAAGTACCAAAGTTCCAGTTGAACCATGGAAGGATCATGATGAACTGCATATATCCATCTGGAATTGGAAAAACAAACAAAGGCCAAAAAAAAAAACGGTTGAGGGAAAACAGGGCCAAAACACTGCTAAGAAATAAACATTTGGATACTGGTCTTTTCGGCAGTTCCTTTGCTCCCAACTTGAGACTTGTAGTCCAATTGAAAAAGTTCGTGGCTAACTAGCTAGTCCATACGAGACGTTATGGTAACTCGCATTGAGTTGCTATATCGGTAGCTAGCTTGTAAACAGTAACCTAAAGGTCAGTCGTGTCTTAAACGACATGAAACTAGCCTTCGCTTTGTTGAGCTGTGACATGTTTTGTGCACTTTAACATGACTGTAACAAATTGCTTGCATGCTGATTTTTAAAAGTGCTCATCAGACGTTTTGTACTGTTAATTGCTCAAGATTCGGTGCTAATATTAGCAGAGACTCAATGCTACGTTCTTATTATGGCTAGCTAGATAGTTGCCTCAAGCATGTCACCTAGGACCTCCAACATTTTAGAAACAGCCCTGCCTTGAATATTATTAAATGAAGGTTATTGACTAACAAACAATCAAACTAAATTATTATCCAAGTCTGGGTCTTGTTATAATAAAAGAAACGCATTATTTGCATTATTATGGATGTGTCACAGACCCAGTGGACAGACAGAGAACTGACACACAAACACTGATGGAGAGCATTTTGAAAAAAACAAGAAGAAAAAAAACTGATTGCGAATGAAGGCCAATAGGCTGTTAGTGGGATTTAAGAGCAGCACCTGCATCGTTAATTCACATTTGCATCCGTTCACATTACAGAGTATCGATCCTTTCACCGCATATCTAATAAAGCATCTCTCCTGCAGCCACCGGGTCACAGCTGGTCCCGAGCTTTGCATGCAGGGGTGTTTCCGGTGGGGGCGACTGAGAGCTGGGCGCAATGAGCCGTACATCTAATGCTGAGCGTCCTCGCGAAAAATCACACACACCTATTTCCGTCTCGCGGGCCCTCGTTATAGGGGAAAACTGCCCGAAAAAAAAAGAAGGGCTACAGGTTGTGAAACATTGGGTACCTAATGATCAATGCAAAGTAGGATAATACTAATTTAATGCCAGATGAAATGTCAGTTCCATAGAGACAGAAAGAGAGAAAGGGAAGAGAAAGGGAATTATTATTTTTTTGTTTCAACACAGCTATTAGAATAATTTGTCTCCTTTTCCCCATAATGTAATGATGTCAAAGTAGCGTTAATGGTTCATTCATATTTAATAGTGCATTAGAACACATATCATCCTAATAATTAAGGGTATTTTTACAGTATCAGACACCACCCCGGGGGGCTGAAGAAGAAGGCGGTGCCCTGACGTATCTCCTGGCGTATTCCTCTCCACATTTAGAATTTCGCCTTTTTTTTTTTGTTGTTGTTTTTTTTTTTTATTATTAATTGCAGTGAACCATCTAAGAGCCGCGTCCAAACCCGGTGTAATTAGGAATTGGCAAAAAAAAAAGGCTCCTGGCTCGGCTTTTCCGCCCATAAAACATCCATACCGCCGTGATTATGAGAAATTGCTGCTTGTTATTTTTCATCTCCTCCGTTTCTTGTCCCCCTGATCAATCAGGCAAAATGCTGACACCGACGGTGGTTCCTTGTGTGCGTGTGTGTGTGTGGTGTGTGTGTTTTTTGTGTCAGTGTGAGGCCGTGCTCCATCACATCAGCATTCCTACCCCCCGTGTGTGGCTGAGTGTGTGTGTGTGTGTGTGTGTGTGTTCACACAAATAGAGAGAGCTATAAAATAAAATAAAATAAAAATACCACAAGCCCCATTTGGGTAGTAATTGCAGCTCAGCCTTTTGTCTATTATACACGAGGATAATCAAATCTACCCCCCATTTATGCATATTAGAGGGACTGTGGGCCGGAGGGAGAGAGGAGCCGAGCGACATGTGGAAGTGAGAGATAGGCAGCCACTGTCCTCCGTTCCTGACCCGCACTGAGAGCGCTCATAATCCCGCCCCGCTGTGATTAGCTCCGACGCAAGATTAGAAACACGAATCGGATAATTACGGTCCCCGCCACGATCTTTCCAATTCGCCGTGCAATTTTCTTTTCTTTTTTTCTCCCTGATTGTCGAAAAGATGGTTTGTTACAGCAGATGGGAAAGTACGGTGGTGTTTTCTAGAATGGTAGCTCACACTATTGAAGGGAAATGTGCCATGCTTTCAGAGTTTGAATGGGGAGAAGAAAAAAAAAATCATTGTGCCACTAGCAGAGGAACTTTATAGGCGAATGGCCCGGCCCGGTCTACAAGTGCTCATAGCCCGTAAATTCAGGGTCACACGGCTACAGCTACGAGACCCAGGGGAATCATAAAACCCATCAAATCTGCGACTTCAGTACCCATAAAGTTCTGATGAGTGGCCCAGAAATGATGTGATCTCCTTCAGAACGGCTGCAAAGTCATTCCACGTTCGTGTCCATGTCATGTCCTGTCTCAATGACGCCATCTATAAACCCTATAGGGGTGTAAACATTCATACATGTTTATGCCAGTCAGTGCCAATGAAGGAGGCGTGGCCTTTGAGCATGTCAGTCCCAGTGAAGGAGGCGTGGCATCTGTGCACTGTGCATGTCAGTCCCAATGAAGGAGGCGTGGCCTCTGAGCATGTCAGTCCCAATGAAGAAGGCGTGGCATTTAAGCACGTCAGTCGCAGTGAAGGCGTGGCACGTGTGCTCTGTGCAGGTCAGTCTCAGTTTAAGAGGCGTAGCCTCTGTGCCTGTTAGTCCCAATGAAGAAGGTGTGGCCTTTGAGCATGTCAATCCCAATGAAGGAGGCGTGGCCTTTAAGCATGTCAGTCCCAATGAAGGAGGCGTGGCCTTTAAGCATGTCAGTCCCAATGAAGGAGGTGTGGTCGCTGTGCATGTCAGTACCAGTAAAAAAAAGGTGTGGCCTCTCCTCAAACCTGTGACTTTTTTATGAAACTGCTTGCACAATACTGTACTACATCGTATCGCATGGAGAAAGCTCTACACCATATCATATTAAATATTTGGATGCTCTAAACGTACTTTTCATACAATCGTATAAGAAAGAGAGACACACCCCTAACAAACCCCCTGTGATTAGTCTGAGAAGAACCTCCATATCAAAATTGAACCTGAACTTATACGGTTTAAACGTGTATTGGGATAAAAATTGAGCATCTTGATTCAAATGAAAGGACCCCGGCATTTATCTTGGAAACAGGCGGTGATGGACTTCATGCAAATTCTTTTCCCTTTGCTTTACATGCTGTAATTTGTTTTCAAATTGCGGCTTGTGATTGCAAACTACCATCCGCATTCAGCCCTAAAGAGGGGGCAGCTGACCCCGCACGAGGGCAAAGCCTTCACAAACAAATTAAATCCTACTGACAGATGTGCACGTGGCCTTTGAAAGCAATAAGGAGTGCAGATACACATTAACCAACACTTGTGTTAAAAACAGAGCCTCCCTGAACCAGCGGATACGAGATAGCAGAAGTGATTACGTACGGAAAAAACCCCAAAACGTTTTCAGTCAGTGTGGCATCAGGCGACAGACACTCCCGCATCAGCATTCTAAAGGAACCAGAGGGCTTTTTTTTTTTTTTTTTTTAATAGCTGCTATTATACGTCCTCAAAATGGAGAAGTACTCAGGCATGTAAGACGTGGCACAGTTGAACTCTCCTTTTGGGTCGGCGCTTACTGAAGAGTTACGGCTCCTGGGGAGGCGGGAGTGGAAAAATGAACTATTAATTTGCTTTAAAGATTCATTAGAGGGAGATGAAGAGGAGAGGAGAGAAGAGAAGCACTGGGCCGGGGAGACAGTTGGAGAGGAGCTACAGTCGAACCCTGCTTCTAATGGCCACCTGAATATTTCATGGCCGTCTGGGGTCGGGCCTTCTCCGGGCCACCGAAAAGCCAATTGTCGAAATTAGCATCGGCTCGCGACACCGCCCGCCTCCCAACCCGCTAGACGACTAGGCAGAAGGAATCAGAGCTGCTCTGTGTGAAAGGCGTGGATGCCCCTTTTTTTTTTTTTTTTTTTATCACCCCAATAGCTTATGTTTTTCCAAACACTGTACAGTTCAGGGCAAAATGCTAATCTCGAGCTCCTGCGAGGCTAAACAGTAATTTGTTGCGTCTAAAAATACTAAAAAAGTGTTTGAATCACAGCGCCACAGGAGAAAAGGTAAGCCAGCACTCGGTGGATAAATATAGCTTCTGAAGTGGCCTTGAGTCATGCAATGTAATTCCAGTTTAAAGTAGGGCAAAAAGAAAGAGCGTTACGCAGCAGTGGGCAGGCCATATGCCAATGCTAATGAGAGCCACAACTCCAACAGCGCCAAGATTCATATTTACAGAATCACTAAACCGCTGATAAGTCGAGCTGGTTTTTCCGCACACCGCCGCTCTCGGCTGTATCACGCGGTGGGCAAATAGCAATTTGCTGCAATTGGGATTTAAACTGTTTCTGGAGAATTTTCTGAGGGAAGACGTTGATAAGTCGAGGGATTTCTGTGCACTAAGCATTTGTCATAACATTGGTTTTGCAATGAGCAAATAATTACATTTCATACTAATGAGGAAGATTAATTGGTTACGGAGGAAACGCCAACAGAGGAGAACTCTTTAGGCCTTCAGAACTTTTAGCACCAGAAAAATGAAACGGTGCTTTTTTTTGCTATTTTTGCTTTTATTGGCCACCTGGTCCAGTAGCACAAGTTCCAGTCGTTGGGTTTTTGGTACCGGCTCAATATTGGCACCCACAGAAACTAATGGTACTAATGGTGTCACTAGCAGTACCGTTCGTTGCTGATCGGTTATGAATATCACGTCACGAGGGCTGTAACAATTCGTTCGTTTTCACTCGACTAGAAATACTCCATGCAATCCATCCAGTGCAATTTCGTATAATATATTTTTTTAAAAGCTCGACTCACTGAATTTAATCGTTTTATTAGTGTATTAAAATGAATCAAATCATTCTTCATCTAAATTTTTTAATTTTTTTAATCGCTTTTAAAATTGAATCAAAAACCATTGTGAATCGAATCGATTCACTGTCAGCCCAAAGATTCACACCCCTAATATACACATACACAGACAGGATCAAATAAACTGGTTTCCAATACAGTTTTATCTTGTGTCTCGACCTGCAAAAGCGTTCAAGTGTAATTTCTCAAAAAACAAAAAACCCATACCAGCATAAACTATTTTTGTGAAACAAACACAGCACACAAACAGAAATACGTTTGTTTTCTGATCATCAACTTCATAGAGGTTTTTAGTGCTTTCATGATGTCCTCACAATGTGATTTCATTTCGGCACATTTTCGTCAACAATCAGTTAAAATCAAAATAAGTGTCTTGTCATTTTGTCATTGATGAAATTTAAAAGCGAGTCTTTCATCAGGCAATAGCTGGTTAACCAAAGGGCCAATCAGGCAAAGGAACTATGTCAATCCTAGCTCTTCTTCCATGTTGGACTTGCACGCTGAAATGATGATGTAATCACTTTTACTGTCGTCACGGAGACCGTGATCAATTGTCTCTGAAGTTGGTGGAAAATGAACTGGGAACTAAGAATCTTGAATTTGGGCCAGTTCTTGTTTTCCAAAGTGCAGTGGAGAAACACCCTTTGAGTGGCAACCTCGAGTCTTTTGAGCTACGCCTGTTTGACTTTGAATAACCCAGCACTGGCCCCTGCAACCGACAGCCTTTTGGAACAGCCTCTTTAAAACATCCTCCCGCTTTCCCCTTCTCTCACCTGCTGGAGTCTCTACGCCGCTTTTCCCTCGACTTTGCCTCCGTCTCTGGCGGATTCGGCGGCCCGCGCCAAACCGTCAGCCATCAGAGCCTCCTCCAGACTTCTCCTGGCCTGGTACACCTTCAGCTCCTGCTCCCTGAGGAGACAGAGACACGGCGGATTAGAAACAGACAGAGACAGAGAAAGAGAGAGAAAGAAAGAAGACAGGGCTAGACTTCAAAAGTCTGCACCCTGTCCACTGCTGTCTAACTGCTCTGTTGATTATGTTTGACCTCCCTTTAACGCTTTCCATCATCCATCAGTGCTGCTGATCCTCCTGCTCCCTGAGGAGACAGAGACACGGCGGATTAGAAACAGACAGAGACAGAGAAAGAGAGAGAAAGAAAGAAG
>JAOUQW010000028.1:2243013-2260701 GCA_028565825.1 Olivaichthys viedmensis | reverse complement strand
ATGGTACCAAAACATCCTCCGAGAGCAACTTCTCCCAACCATCCAAGAACAGTTTGGTGACGAACAATGCCTTTTCCCGCATGATGGAGCACCTTGCCATAAGGCAAAAGTGATAACCAAGAAGCTCGGGGAACACAACATAGAAATTTTGGGTCCATGGTCAGGAAACTCCCCAGACTGACTGTAAAATACAGTTTGGGAAATTTGCTCCTAGGGTTCATCAATTGAACTTTACAAAAAAAGATCAAAAAAGATCTTTGCTCACGTTTGTACAAGACTTGTAACTTGTTCGAATCAAATTTAAGTCAAAAGATTCTCTAAGTCGTCATTTTTAATCAAATTATTTCCATTAAAAATGTAAGCTACTCTCGGCCTGAACGCTTCTGAGGCGCCGTTTATTTATTTAATGGCTATTTTAGGGACGCTGGACATGTAACGAGTTCTAGGAAATAGATTTTGTGCGTCCAGCTTGGAGTCCTCACCCTTGATGGGTTGGACCTTTGTGAAATCAAGCCAGACTGGTGATGCATCCAGTGCTGGCAGGACCTGACAGCCAACCGGTTCAACAGCGCAAGATCCCAAAAGCTCAGTCTGGTGAAGCCAATAAAGCTGAAAGCAACGACGTTTAAGGAAAGGCGCCAGTCCTTAACCAAGACGAGTTAATCTCAGAGTTTCCCTCCAAATCTCAGAGACTAATTTGGAAGGAAAGAGCTTAGCTCACACACACACACACACACCTTTGCATTTTTTATTGGATCCCAGATTGGGTCCAGATGCCACACATTATCATGCCGACAAACTAATTTAACTGAAATTGAGTTACAGCTGCTTGGTTATGGTTGGTGTGCCAGTGATTGGTGTTGAGTTACAACTTCAAAATTCTTAATATAGCCCGAGACTTTGAATAAAGTGTGGCATTGCACTGTGTGCACGCATGTGTGCGTGTGTATGTGCAAGAAAGCAATCCAGCGTGAGGAGGCGTGGTCATGTGTACACATTCTTAAGATAGTATCTCAGCACAAGTTAGCTGACTAGAACGCTTGTGCCAACACACACACACACACACACACACCAGCCTCGCACCCAATCCGAATGTCCAACGGGCTTTTACAGAACAATGGCCAACCAATAGCCATAGACGTACGAGGAAGCCATGTTACCAAGAAGTAAAAATTAAACGGCATGAAAAATAAAATCCCCTGTATGAAAAACCCACATCATGATGACCAAACAACCGAATAGAACTTTACTCAGGAGTCAGATCATGGCTGCCTGGAGCAACCTGATGTTTGTATGATAAACCGTGGAATTAGACAAGCATCGTAAGAAGGCATACATGTATAAAGACAAAAAAAATTCATTTCCTTTAAACCCTTTACCTGTCCACCTAAAATTTAAGCATCAAGTACCCGATAGAAGAAAAAAAAAGTCACTCACTAACGCAACACCTTTCGCCCTTCTGCAATTCTCTAGTAACGATAAAAAAAGAGGGCGACCAAGTCACCACATGGAAAAACAGACTTCTATCTAGTATTGTCGGTAACACAGTTTTATAGTCCCATAAGTTTTAGGTGTTAACCGGGTAAGTGTGCAGTGCAACCTAAAGTACTGGGCAATTATTTGGGGTAAAAAGAGTCCACTGAAATGCTGAACAAGTTCGAGCTATTAAGCAGGTAAGAGTGCGGAACAAAAAACAAAGAACTGGGAAATTATTCTGGTGTAAAAACAAAGTAAGTACCAAAACAGTGAACTTCTGACAGGTTCTCGGTATCAAGAAAGAAAAAAAAAGGACATAATAAAAAACACAATTGGAAGTAAAAGCACAGCCACGCTAAATTATATTATAAAAGTAAATAAAATAAAATAAAAAAGTAAATCCCAGAAGGTTATTCGGCCTAAAAAGACGATAAATACAAAGAATCAACACTTTCGTTTACAGCCCAGGTTCAGTTGTGTTTCTAAAATGCTTTTGTACAGTATTATAGCAGGTAATTGGGTAAAAAGGTTTTAAGGAACGCTGACATAATGTCTTAGTGCATACCATTTTTTACCCAAAATAATCACTTAGTACTGCATTACTGTACGATTGATCACAATGGATGGAAACCGAAATCATTGTCACGACATGTTTGCAGTAAAAATACAAAAGGAGTAATGCTTACTGTTCATCGTGCACGCCACGCCACCATTTTGACTGTGACCTCATGTGTGCTTACGTCAACGATCTGGGAATTTTGAATTCTGACCCAAGTGACCGTTCCACTGCACATTTCCAAGTTAGAGGTTGTCTTTTTCCATGTTCCGTGCACAACGGGACGCAACTTTATTGTTTGATTGGTGAAACTGCTAGAACATTTTTTAAACAATGTATAAATGCTGATTTATTTTTTTTGCTGCTGATTTTCATTTTCAATCTTGTCGTTCATCTCTTTTAAAAATCTTAAAAAGATCTCAGCATAACAGGAATGATCAAACTATATTTCGGATTATTTCCTCATCACCTCGCCACACCCCTACCAAAGAGTATTACGTAACAACACGCCACGTTCGGCAGCTAACCGCAAACCGCAGGGACGAGAGCAGAAATGGACCAGTCATGCATGTAGTCTATAGGGTGGAAAACAAAACAGCCTCGCTCACTGTAAAACCCCTATAGAGCTCAACAGAGCCTATCGAGTTTGTTGGTTTTAGTCTGAAAAAAGCAGCGTGACCGCAAGAGAGGGTACTAGCTTTGGCCGTGGTTTTCTAGAAGCTTCCATGTGGTGTTTTGCTAACTCTATATCTCTCTGTCGGTGTGCCAGGTCCTACATGGCACGAGTGTGTTCTGCTGTTATCTGCTCAGCCAGGTTGGCACAGTGATTAGGGCAGCCTCTGACATGTAAACAAGCACACACACACACACACACACACACACACAGTTACTGTAACAAACAATGCAGTAGCAAGTGCATGTGACTAACTCACAATAATATACACTCCCTTGTGCCAAGTGATCGAACTGTGACTCCTGTGTGTCCTCCTGCAACATTAACTACAGTAAAAACAATTAGTGTTGCGTCTTCAAACTGACTCAAAGCCACAGAGATCTGAGACGAACAGCGACTCAAAACACTCAAAGTGTAAGTGTGTCAAATCTGATCAAAGGAATCAAAGGAAAAATCGTCTCACGTGTTCCTGCAATGTGGCTTTCAAAACCTGTTTCGAGTCTTTTTCTCAGGACCCGTTTACGCCTGGTATTAACATGCGTCTCGAGTGATTGGATCACAAGTGGTCAGCCGTTCACATCTGGCTTTTATCATTCGTCTCGAGTGAGTCTCGGCTGACCACTTGTGTTCAGATATCGCAACTACTTGCATCACTTCCGCTGGATGGTCAAAGGGCTTTTACTACGTCAGTGTCTCGTTGCATCTGCTAGACAAAATGTCCCGCGAACTCTGGTTCATGTCTGTACGGGCTTTTCCAAATGTTTAGATCGAACATTACCACACATTTTTACTTGTCGCTGAACCGAACTGAACTCGTCAAACTCACCCGAAAACATGTGCTTTCTTGTCGCTAGGAGACGGCAATAGAAAAACAAACATGGAGGTGTCACACGATTGGTTCAAGACATTGGCAACCCAGTTGTTTTCCTTGTCTGCACAGTTGGGGTAGTTCTTCGCTGCAGGCGTGAATGCCTGTCCACCATTTTTCTTCGTCTACTTCCTGCATGTACCGTTTTTTGCGCTCTCAATTTTCATTGGCTGTTGCCAAGATCTGTTCAGATTAGAGCCGTTGACCAGCAGACACCACTAACCTACGTCCAGGGCTGTGTAAGATCGAACATGTTTGAAATACTCCAGGGTCGCTCAGACTGGCCTGAAACTTAATCGTTGAGGCGAGAAAATAGCGTCAAGCCCCTTACACACTTCTCGAACTGATATGTTCTTCATTTTATGCAACTTAGTTATGATGCAGTTGAGCGAAAAATTTCCTTGGCTTGTATTGCAGAAAAATAGAAGAGAAAGTTATAAACCCCATTTTTTCTGGCCTGTTTCCAGCACAAATAAAGCACGAGTTTAGAAAGCTTCAGGGCTGCTAAATTAAAAACTGTGAAAATACACCTTGTATTGCCTATGCTAATTGTGAAGCAGGAGGCACATGACTGGAGAGCCAATATAAGGACTCCAAAATAAAAACAATAAATGATACAGTAGCCTAAACCATTTCTTATCTTGGCTTCCACCATTTCTAAAAGCTGGATGATCACATAACGTCCATGAGAGACAAATTCGGCACGACATCAGAGACTTGTTGCCTTCTAATGTGAACGCAGGGTCACTCTTGCAGCACTTGTATCACTGTCAGCTCTTTAACAGCTCTATGCTTGAACTGTATTCTGCCTCGCTTGTGGGTCACTTTAAATAAAAGCATCAGCCAGATAAAGAAATGTAGCATGGCAACATGCTTGATCCTCAAACAACCAAAACAGGCACACGTTTTCATCTCACTCCATGGCTCAATTTCCTAATCCTTGATGCGTGCCTATAGAGTGAAGCTACACTCACAAGGATATTGTGGTATCCATCAAAAAACGCATCTCTTGCTATTTTAATGAGAACAAGGCGTTGATGAACAACAAGCACCAAAGCATGGCAACGCATGAAAATTAAGCTCCGTTGTCCGTTTAGAAAGTTACCTACATGGTGTCACTCGTGAGGGCCTACGATCCAGTTCAACCGCTACGGTCTGCGAGTGAACAGCCTAGTGATACCACAGCATGGTACTGAGTACAGTACTGAGGCAGCGGTGGAAAGAACTACCAAACTTCATTCGTTCTGCAGATTCACACCTATGTAGAAATTATTCCGTTTCTGAGTTGTAGTCAATTCAATTGAACAAGCTTTATTGGCAATGATCAAATACAGTTCCAGTATTGCCAAAGCATCATAGTCACTTGCCTGTTTAATGCTTTCCTCGCCCATTTGCTCGATTTATCTTGCCTTTTATTTGCAGAGCACAACATGCCTTTCCTCGATATTGTTCAATTTGAAATATTGTTCAAATTCAACCAATCACGTTGCAAGCTGCCCAGCTCTGGGAGACTAACTTTCCTAATATTCCTAACTTTCAGTTGAAGGAACCCCAGACCACCATTTTTCAGGTGAACAGCTTTCACACATGACCCAACGCAGCGAACCCTCGGAGCAAACGGACTTTTGGTCCGGAAAAAAGTGCAAGTATGAGTATGTGTGTGTATATTAGGGCTGTTCAATTCAATTTCACTGTTTAAATATGATTCGAAATGTTCAAGATATTTACAAATTTAACGGCATTTCTGTTTGCAGTCGCCTAATGCAAGTCTTTTAAAATGCATGTCTCCTGAACTTTTTGGTCGGTAAATGAATAAAAACAAATCGAAAACATGAAAGCTCCTCGTGATTTTCGCCTTCCATGGTTTATGAGATAAGAACGCACAGTGTAGCGCTACTGCTCTGTCTATGGCAGTCTAACATTATCCTCAGTCTGGCTTATTAATATTGTAACACTCGAAGACAGAATCTTTTAAGTTATTAAAATTGGGAAGCAGTTTTAAAGAAATATGACCGTCTATTCATGCGTGCTCTCTTTTGTCATGTGATTACCGTCGACTGCTTGCTTTGTAACCCCTGCGTGTAGCACTGCTGTGTAATAGAACTTGTACATGTGCATGTAATGGGAATGGAAATGGAACTGTAAAAGAGATCTGAGGTAGTCTCGGGTAGGACCGGCCATTCCTGAGCGCTCCTGTGTCTTTACCTTGGACAGACTGAGGTGTTCGTTGCGAAGCCTCTGTTTGTTTTTCTGTAATTTGCTGGGCATCATCTTTCCCGTGCGGAAGTCGAAGCATCCCAGGTCAACCGAGTTGCCGAGGTATCGGGACAGCTGAGGCTTGCTTCTAAACTTTTTCCCTGTGGGACTAGAAAGAAAAAAAAAGAAAAAAAAAAAACGCGTGAGAGTTGGTCCATACAAACAGGCCACTGTTGGAAAGGGTGGCCTGTTATAGGGTACTGGCATTCCTGAGAAAACACAGCTAATTTTTAAGTTCTCCAGTAAACAGCGAGTCAGGTCATGACCTCGACTGGAACACCCATGGGTGTGTGGCTAAATCCCTCCAAACCTCAAGGGTATCTCTGTACATGTGACTAATGGGAGGCATGACTAACAGGTTTTTAAATCATGAAGCGACATGTAAAATCGGAAAAACCTCATCATAGGTCATACATGCCCTCGACTAAGTTCACACACACAGCTGGGTTTCCATCCACCTGATTTTAGACAAACTTTAAATCGTAAATGTAATTACACTCGGCTAATGTGGTGACTCATCAGTGATGTAGAAAGTGTGTGTTCCAGTGTCGTGTGTGTCTGGCTGACGCACTTTTGAATATGTCTTCTGAACATTCACTATAACACCAGTTGATGGAAACTAGGGGTGTAACAGTTTTAATCCACGGTTCTTCAGTCCATGGTTCGGTAGAGGGTGAATGTACTCACACTTTTTCCTAACAAAAGGCATGTTGCCGAATCATAACTATTAGCCTGTAGCCTGTATTACTAGTGTAGTGCAGCTTTCATCATTTAAATTGCCAGCGTGACATTACTTCAGTTTTGCCGTTACTTGTGAGGACAGAAATCGCGCCACGTTTCCTTCATTTATACTGACAGGCACAGAGGCCACGCCTCCTACAGCTAAACTGACAGGCACAAAAGCCTCCATCACTGGGACTGACATGCACAGAGGCCACGCCTCCTTCACTGGGACTGACAGGCACAGAGGCCACGCCTCCTTCCCTGGGACTGACGGGGACAGAAGCCACGCCTCCTTCCCTGGGACTGACCGGGACAAAGAAACATGGAGGGGGAGAGCGAGAATGAGTGAGAGAGATTCACACAGTGCCATGTGGTGGATAGAGAAACCCACTTGACTTGATTCGCCGGAGTATTCCTTTAATTGGCTGAAAGGAAACTTGAAGGGGCTGGAAGTGCAAAGGCTGCTGGGTGAATACGATGTTCGAATCGTTAGCCACAGCTCAGCTGAGTATGTAAGCGGAAAAAGGGAAGGACGTGACCCCTTTATGTAATCTATTTGTTTTCAGCAGAGGCGCTTACAGAACGTCTGCCTGCTCCTCACAGGGCCATCTGGATCAGACAGTCGGGGAGGAGAAAAATTATATTTCTATTGTTCCTGACCACATGGCTATGTTTGTTTACTGATTATACCACTCGGACGAGCGTAGCTTGACTCCTAACCCTCATCTACTGTATCCTCTGAAAAAAAGAGATCATGGGAAAATAAAATCGGCAGCATTTTGCCTGTGTGTTGAGCATTTTTCTTTTCTTTTTTTTTTCTATAAACAAGGCCCTAAATTTGCATTTATGCTGCTTGGATACATGCAAATTCTCACTTATCCCATTAGACCTATGACACAGACACGCTCTGACGCAGCACACCGTGTCAGCAGGATATCTACGCGCTGTACGAGGTCGGCTTTTTGAAAAAACTCTACCTTAAAAGAGCTGCGATAAAGCTGGCATCGTCAGTTTCGCTTCTGATAAGCGCCTTGAGAGCAGCAAAGCCGCAGCTAAACGGTGCAGAAGCAGCAGTTAACACGGTGGCGAGATGCCTATCAGGTGGCACGGCTGTGCGCACGTGTGTGTGTGTGTGTGTGTGTGTGTGTGTGTGTGTAGCCTAATACTCCCCAGATGCAGCATTAGTAGGCATTGAAAACGAGTTGTCGCTACTAGACTCTCTAGCTTATTGATAACGAAGCCATGAGGGGTTGCAGTCAGAAGATACGTGCGCTGCCGCTCTTTGACGGACTTAGACGGGTAGAGCGTTTCGGTTTTTTTTTTGGTCAGCAAATAAGCAGGCGTGATGAGAAATGACTGTGCAGCAGTCGGCTCATCGGGGTTAAGGTTAACCTACGCAGTGCATGAGTCAGAGATGAGTCAAAACGAAGAAGGAAAGAGAAAACCACACGCATGTACATAAAACACTGCAGGTTCCTCACACACAGACCGAGCCATGCATTAAGACACAGGCCTGCCATGATCGTGAGCAGGGAACCAAGACAACAAAAGCTGCATCTCTCATCGTAGGGAAGCAGGGACGCGAGCAAAGGCACAGGGGGAAGTTCCTCTCACGAAAATACAGGGCCATATGGACGCGGCGTGAAACCTGGAGGTCGACTCGAACCCCCTAAAACAAATCACGAATCCTTTTCGAGTCTAAGACCGTGGGCCAAGCTCGGGGTAATGTTCGGAGGGATCCAACGAGCCCCGAGGGTGCCGTATCCCTTTCCCCGGAGGGTGCAAGGGGAGTCGGCAGCGCCGTTAAAAAAAAAGGGCGTAGGCCGACCATGAGAGCCATGTGGTTACACTGTGCAAAGGGGGGGAGGGGTGAGAGCGCATGCGAACGTGTCGCTAGCTATTCCTTGCTCTCGACTGGCCTAGCGCACAACCCCCGCAGTGCCACACACACACACACACACACACACACACATTTAAAGAGGGTAGGAGTAGCACACACACACAGCCATTCACCGTCAGACAGTGGATAGCAATCTCACAAAAAATTTACCTCAACATTTACCACACAACATTTTCAAATATTCACATGCGCACAAATCAGCGAGAAGCACTGCTCGTGCTTTCCTCATAAACCCGGGCTAGCAGCAGGGAGGCCTGGTGAGCTCCAACCGTAACGCTCAATTATTCATCCTCCATGGGTCAGAGTGTGCACGAGCGAGCATGATTCTCACAGACAGATCGCACATCCACCAGGCGAAGCTCCAGTAGCACAGCGGAGTGGACGCCATGTTGGTAGAAGTCACCATTCCACAAACAGACTAGCTTTGTGCCTCTAATTATAAAATGTAAGGGTTTTTTTCTTTTTTCTTTCATGGTCTGGATTTCTCAAGAACATCCAGGCCACGCCGTCTGAAACAACTCCTCAGGTCTGCGTCTGATTGACTGCCAACCCGTCTTCATAAGTCACCGTTGTAGGTGGGCCACCCTTCATAATCATCTGATTGGGTCGTTATTTGCCATTTCGACCCCCAAACAAGCGGTGATATTGCTTTCAGGCTGTATTCGGGTTAATCCATGAAAACAGGCGTTTTGTTTTGGTTTTCTGTCCGCTGGTTGGGCGTTTATGCATACATTAGATTAATTATTATTATTATTAATAAATACATTATATGTATTAATGTGTTAAAATACATAAAAATCCACATTCAAATGAAATTATTTACTTATACCCAAAATCCAGTACCAAACCGACCCCAAGATCATCACAAACGCATATTGCAATGGAAACAAGGACGTAGTTCTCGTATAATCTATTGGCAATTCCCAATAACCTTCTCAACATGCACTAGCATCCACATGAGGTGGTCTCCTCCGAGACGTGCGACTCTTGATCCTATTCTCAACATTATATACGTTAGCCATGTTACTGTAACAAATTAAAGAAAAATTGAACACCTATGGGAGATTTTGGAGCGATGTGTTAGACAGCGGCTCTCCACCACCACCATCATCAAAACACCAACTGAGGGAACATCTTTTAGAAGAACGGTTCTCCATCAGTTCCTCCAGTACAGTTCCAGAGACTTGTAGAATCTACGCCAAGGTGCATTGAAGCTCTTCTGGCGGCTTGCGATGGCCCAATACCTTTGTCATTGCCCAAGGCAATTTGTCATTCTCGTAGCTATACTTGATTTATGACAATATATGTAATAATATGAGACCATTTTAGGACCTTAGTGAAAGTAAATGTGTCTTTACGATCATAAAATTTGGTAATGATGGACATCATGTTGAACTTAAGCAGCGTATAGGGTTTTTGGGATGGTTTCGACTGACCATCGGGCTACTTTTATCGCCTGGCAACCCTGACAGGGAGTCACTGCAACAGAGAGCACGCTACAGCTCAACTGTTGACTGCAGCAGACGACGGCCTGTATTTATACCCCATTTTGAGCCACGCAAACGAGTCACAGTCGGAGAATTCGAGTCCCGAGAGCATTCGCAGGTGGCCCGACCTTTTATTGTGTTCACTGCGAATGACTCAGTGAAAGCGCACCAGGCAAATCGCTTCAGCCCCGGAGGGAGTCATGATTCAACAATCAACACAAACAGGAAGCACGCAGTTGGCTCGTTTCCTATAATGCCTTGAAGGGATTAGCCAACGCTGTTATTCCGCCCACTGGTCCAAAGGTAGAGGTGCTTATAAAGAGCTTCTTTTCCAAGCGCTGAAATGGACTTGGCCTCGAATACGGTACTGGGAAGGAACGCTACGTGTTTTTCGCAGAACTCCAGGCTCGGTGAAAGGGAGAGAAAGAGCCAAGAGTGTTACGCTCGGAGTGACGCATCGACTGAATCGAAGTAGAGAGGCCAAGGACAATGTGGTTACATCACACTCGTGTGGGTCAGGAACGCCACGTTCACACACACAGCCAAGCAATGTCCCAGACAGGGACAGAAAGAGAAAGAGGAAATGCACTCTACATGGGGAAACCCACTAGATCTATCGCCTATAACAGGGATGTCAGACTCCAGTCATAAAGGGCCACAGCCCTACAGAGATTTGTGTTTTCCCACTTCTAATATGTCCTATTCATCCCATGAAATCCCAGGGCCTAGAAATTAGGGTTCAATCAGTACTGCAGCCAGTCGTACCAGTTATTCTTAAGTCACTAAACTGCAATTAATTTCAGGTTTACAAACTACAGAGCAAGGAAAAGTTAACCAGTTAGGTAGCTACCGGTCACCTCTTTGTTTCTCCAGGACCAGGTACTCTCTCCTCTCCTGATTTGTCATGTTGGTTATGGTGTTTTTTTTGTTTTATCATCTCAAATGTCTGACGTCGAGATCCACACGTGTCGCGTCTGCGTCGCGTGTGCCGCACATGCTACCGGCGCGACGGCGCGCTTCATTTTTCATCAATAAAACTATGCCCAAATATACAACCGTGTTAATGAAGCATGGGGACAGCCGAAGTTGGGTCAAGCTGTATTTACAACACAGCTTAATAAAAAACGTGACATGGGACAGCGAACAAAAAAGTATTGGCGTCTTTTGTTCTGGTTATCAGTACCGTACAGACTTTGTTGTGCAATTACAGGCTGCACAATTAAGACATCGTTGTAGATTATGATTTTGAATCAAGCTCACAGCATATAGAAAGTGCGATTGTGTGATTTCAATGGAGTTCACGCTTCACTTACGCGCACAAGTGAAGAAAAGTTTGACGCGCCTCTAACACGCCTCTGACGCAGCTGGTGTGGATTGAAACTCTTGTTAAACTGGAAGCGTGCAGGGGAAAAAACGCTTCATAAATGCGTCCATGACAAGAAAGCCATCAAATCCATTTTAATCGGATTTGACGCCACATAGAAATGTGGCCCGAGTTCGATTGGAAAAAGTCGGATTTCATGTGGAGGGGTTTTTTTTGACTGCAGAAAATCTTTCCAGCCAAAACTGGATATGCCAAATAATCGGATTTGAGCTGCCCGTCTGAACGTAGCCATAGTTATAAAGGATCACCCTACTGCACGTCAAGATCATGGATGTAGTGTTTTCTGTTGCTATCAGATAGTGTTACTGACTGGGTGCAAATGGTGGAAAGATGATCGATGATCACGACTAGTTTTATTTATTTATTTATTTATTTTGTAATTACTAAATAAATAATAATACATTTATTATTATTAGAAACAAAAAAGCATATTTTAGGCCCAAAAACTGTGTAAAATACCCTTTACAGAGGATGTGACGTTGAATTTACGCCTCGAACGACGGAGCTTGAGTTGAGTCTCAAATTTTTATTTATTTATTTATTTATTTTAATTGTCCACAGATTCCTCCTTCTTTATGGGACAGCCTCATTACTTTGTAAACTATGTACTTCCTCTAGTGGCGGACAAAAAAATTAATAAAAATAAAATAAAATAAATAAAGTAAGTAAGTAAGTAAGTAAATAAATAAATACATTAATCAATTAATTAATTTTTAAAACATTAAAAAGAGGGGGGGGGGGGGGAAGAGAAAAAAAAGGTAACTCGCTTCAGGAGCAGGTTATTTGTGCACCTTAATTCTCTCTTCATATTATCGAGTTTCTGTATTATGGACACGCTACATGACACATTGCAGCAAAACATTTTTTTTAATTAAAACAATAAAAAATCCGTGTACGCGCTACGAGTTAGAAAGCTCCTTAACTGTCTGTGGTGCAAGCGAAATTCTATACAGCACTTGCTTTAAACAAACTACACTCGATGTATGGTTCATGATCAATTGAACACCCTGAATTACAATCGAAATGAGGTTCAACTGGCTGCTGGAGTCCCACACCCCTGGCCTGTAGTAATGAACCACGTCTATAAATACCGAGCTGCAATGCTAAGGTCGTGCTTACGGATTCACACTCCGATAGCGCACGAGGCTTTTAATGAGTGCCACAAATACAAAGAGGCGAGTGATCATGGTCACCTTTTGAGAAAACGCTCATTCCAGACTAGCACACGACTGAAGGGCTAAATATTAGCGCCATCTCGAAACCGCCGATTTCAGTAAGAGCGACTGAAAAGGCTGTGACGAGCTTCAGCAGTAAAGGCAAGTCCCCGCATTCCACCTAAACACTCAGATCTGAGAAATGGGGCGCCGTGGGAGAGGAATTCAGAGGATGACTCGAAACCGTGACTCAGTGAAAACACCGAATTGAGTTTCAGGACGGAGGCGAGACCACAACATGGAGCCACACTCATCAAGGAGTTGCAAACGCTGGCTCGGGATCAGATTAGCGTCATAATTCGCAGCCACTACGACCAGTGTGGATTGGAGGGGACCGATCCAAGATCAGCTTTCAGAGCCCGGAAATGGGAACGATGACTGGTTTTGGTGTAACGGCTGTCCAATTCTTGCCAGTAAAAGCAGTGGGCAGAGTGGGAAAAACCCCACGCTCATGCAACCCTGCTGACAAAGAGAAGCAACAGAGCAGCGCTGCGGGGCTGAATTTAATTGAAACTCCACCTAAGGGGAGAGGGCTGTACGCACGCGCACACACACACACACACACACACACAAAGGTCATGGCTGTGACACAGGCTCGGATGACCTCATTACCAAGTCATCATATCACGCGCAGACTTCCGAGTGAGTAAACGTCAGGAAATGAAGATGGCCTCTGCGAAATTTGACGTTTCACTAAAGCTTTGTGTGTGTGTGTGTGTGTGTTATAAGCATCTGTTATCCCAAAAAAAACCTAGGGTTATGATTAGCCTACAATTTCACAAACCCCTTCCCTGAATGGTAGTCCACACACTGGTACTCAGGCATTACAGTTGAACACGAGTCATACTTAAAAAAAATTTTTTTTTTAAATAAGGTAGTTCTTGTGCCGTGTGTTGTGTCCTTGTGACGTGGACTGAATCTGAATTTCTGCTTTGGTCTCATTAACAGCTGGTGACAAAGTTAGGACAAGCAACAAGGAGGAAGCGTTTCAGACACTACACAGACAGGAAGTGTTAAAAGAATGCTTCATCCATGCAGAGAGACAGGACCTCATGCACAACCGGGACACCTGCATAGATAGCAAGTCGATTTCTTTCAAATATTTACACAACAGGAAGGTTCCAGCGCTGTTTCCGGAGCCGGTGCCTAATCTCGAACTGTTCCGTGCGTCCTCGGCCGGCGAATACAGCCAGCAAAAAGGGTTCGCTTGCTGGTCTGGAACCGAGAGCGGGTGACGTCAGGGGTTTCATGCGGCACCATTTCGCCGCCATGACGACAACTCAAGCGTCTCAAGGTATTTGAGTTATTTACGTGATTGCCAAATAAGCCATGAACAGTGTGAGGTGCGAAATTAATATCACAACGATTAATCAATGGGCTGAGATAGAAATAAGCATCTTTATTTGGGCATGTTGCATCTGAACACCAGCGAAAAAGTATATTGTATATCTAAGTATATTGTTTGTTATTTCGGCCCAAAATGGAAATGATTTTTTTTTTTAAATAATAAAAATACTTCTCGGCCTCGTGCTGATCTCCCATTTTTAAGGCAATAACGCTGGCTTCGGTTACCGACCAGGGTTTAATGTATATAAATGCAGAGCGTACTTTCAATTAGGGACCGGTGACCGCATACTAATCGAGACATTTCGAGCAACGGTGGTCTTTGAGCTGAGGACACGAGTTTCTGTTTCCACATGATGATTTGGTTACTTCAGATTCATTTCCAGGGCCTTGTGATGATGCCACCTGGGTCGTTCTGAGAAGCAAAAGCACTTCCTGTAAGTTCCGCACACTCAGAATAAACAGCTAAAACCAATTAAAAAAAACATGTATTTCACGTCTGTCTAGCGCGTCAATGTCCTCTGTGACGAAAGCTTTGTGCTGACTTGGGATGTGTTCTCGAAAGCCAGAAGTACAACTTGTACAATTGTCCTGCTATTATTATTTATTTATTTTTATAGCGTTCATTAGTCATCCATCCTATTACGTAATGGTTTGGCTTTTGAACTGCAGGCCGCATCTTAAAAAAGGGTTCTTCTCTGGTTCCCAGGAACCGACACCAGCTCCAGCACCGGCACAATGTCGGTGGAAGAGGGATATAAAAGGACAGTCAATGTTAATATGAGCCCTTGACATGAAAATGTACTGGTCTAGAAGCTCAGGCCCTGTTTTCCACACACGCTCCACACCCTTTTTAAAGAACCGTCTGCTCCAACAGCAGGCCATATCAGAGCTGTCTATCTCCAGACGTGTTTACAATCCTCGCTGAGGATCAGTTTGGGCTTTTCGTACCGTAAATACAAATCACTACAAACATATCCTGCAACAGGGGGAAAAAGCAGCTCATGACCTTCCAGCTTCAAAATTGGGCGACCAGACGTAAGGCAAACTCAAAAAGTACCGACGCAGCACTGCCTTTCATGGAAGATCGGCGCACAAGCCTTCCCCCGCCACCACGACACCTAGAAGAAACCACGCCGAGCAACGACGGCAGATCGGTTTACAGGCCTCCCCTCGCCATCGCGGCACCTCAGAACCAGCCACGGCAAACACCCCTCCCCCGCGGCGCGCGAACACCACTGACTCGTGAAGAGAGCGAGGAGAGGGAAGAAAGAAAGAAAGAAAAAAAGAAAAGCCACTTCACGGCTTTTGTTCTGCTTATTGCAGTGCTGTAAAAAAAAAAAAAAAAAAAAAAAGCTGCTATCATCAATCTATCAGCGAAGGAACTCGGGGAGGGGAAAAAAAAAAAGTGCTGTCATCGCACTGTTTCTCAGTGCGTCATGGAAAAAGATGTGTGGAGATGTGATTTAAAACACAGTTCAGGGAATAGTTCAGTTCAGCACTCGGCGTGTACTGAAAGCGGTCACGAGGCAGAGGCCGGTCACGGCTAACAGAGGCCTGTCGTGCTTCAGCTGCTGCGACGGAGGAACGCGGGTCAGCCGCACAGGAAGTGACGGAACCCTGAAAATACTCTGAGGCCTCGCTATCAGGTCGGAGTCTCACGCAAACACAAACAAGAAAGATGGCTTTCCTGAGAACGCCGTTCCAAAATACTTCAATTTTAAGACAATAATGCTGGCTTCGGTTACTAACCAGGGTTTAATGCGTATGACCGTAGAACATGGTGCTCGATTAGGGACCGGAGGGCTGCATAATAATCGTTCAGTTCACTTTTTACGATCACCTGGGCTGCCTTTCCAAGCCAAAGCACTTCCTGGAAGTTCCACCACATTTCTAGTCACTGATGAGTCAACACGTATTGTCCAAATCACACGCACATGCGCCACTAAACACTAAAGCCCAGCGAATACACCTACTCCGTGCTCCGGGTTTTGTTCCGCTACTCTTTAATATAATCCATTCAATTCTACGAACAATGTCCAGAAATCAGTGACGCATCCTGAAGCACATACTCGTGCAGCGTGTGACAAAACGGCGCTCCAGAAAAAAACGTAACATTCACCAAAGAGAAGAGCAAAAGCGTCTGGATGACGTACTACATCTGATCAACATCCGAATGGTGGGACCACCGGACACCGTTCAGTCCCGTAATACCATAATACCAGCGCTACGGAGTGCCGCGACTTCTGACATCATCAAAGGTTCAAAGGTTAGAGGGCGCAGGTGTTGTGGTAGGTGGGAAAAAAATTCTAAATTCACCTGAATGCTGTATTAAATGAGCAATGCGAATAAGTGTGTGGTACGGATGGACAACATGACCATATAAAATCTATGTCGTAAGAAATTACGTCACAATACGCTTACACAATACACTCTTAGAATAAAGTGTTCTTAGCTTCCTAAATCGGTTCTACTTGGAACTCTGATAGGGAAATGCTCTGCTGTAAGGTTCTACATAAAACCTTTAAAGGTTCTCCCGGAGGGACAAACCGAAAAACCCTTAAAGGGTTCTAATGGTGGGTTTCGTGAGCACACACGGTAAGAAGTAGCCGACCGGGCATTAAATTAGATTTTTTGTAACAACTCATTTTTGTAGACATTAAATAAAAAATATTTGTAAAAAATGGTTTGCTGTAAAGACGACCTAAAAAGACTAAATTCTTGTTTTTCCCCGTAATCTTTCATGGAAATCTTCTATGAATTTTGCCCGCCTCTAAACATCTCCTGATATTCTTTCTGATAATATTAACCAATAATACGTCATACCTCCACTTTCGGCTGTGCACAAAAAACACCGCTCCCCTTGTTTAATTTGGAAACATGTCACATTGCGCAAGAAGCGTGTGTAATGATTTCTGTTTCCCTTTTGCCCTTAGATGTGGCACTACAGTTTTCCTAGCACGCATAAATATCGTGATACACATCGTGAACCACGAAAACGTCGTCGAGTATTGCGGTATGATGTTTTCGCCACACCGACCCCACCTCGCGTAAGCCGCTCGGGTTTCGGACTCGCGCGAGGTGACGCGACCGGTTCATGCGATCAGCGAATCCCTGAAACCGCTTATTGCCGCTTTAAAGCATGAAGCACCTGCGTACACAAGCATACTAGTACCTTAACTAGCGAACAACTGATTTAAAAAACGCTCCGGCCTCTCAAACCGAGTGTGTTCGGTGATGTGACGCTGGTTCGCCGTCTTGAAACGAGAAAAAAGGGTACAAAAACAAAAACAAAAGACTTTTCTTTTTTTGAAATATCATACAGCCAAAAGGACACGCAGTCTAGTTCTCTTGAAGATGAACGTGACATTTTTGGATAAAAAAGACAAAACACAAGGACACCAGTAATCAAAAGAGGACATTTTTTGCCAAAAGCAACAAAACAAAAAAAAGCTAATTCTTGAGTGTTATGATTGGTGCAAACAAGGGGATTGTTTTTCACTCATCAGTACAGAGGGATAAAGGGGAATAAAGGCACATCGAGCAATGCATGCACTTGTGTGTGTGTGTGTGTTGGAGTGTGTGTGTGTGTATTAATGTGTGTTGGAGTGTGTGTGTATTAATGTGTGTTGGAGTGTGTGTGTGTGTTGGAGTGTGTGTTGGAGTGTGTGTGTGTGTTGGAGTGTGTGTTGGAGTGTGTGTGTGTGTTGGAGTGTGTGTGTGTGTTGGAGTGTGTGTGTGTGTGTGGGAGTGTGTGTGTGTGTGTTGGAGGGTGTGTGGGTGTGTGTGTGTGTGTGTGTGTGCAGG